>JBBPMG010000094.1:0-59539 GCA_038090195.1 Boletellus deceptivus
CCTAGGATCGAATCTCAGGGGCATATCCATGCATACCCAGTGCGAGAAATTCAGGTACGCGTCTTTGAACGCATGCTTCGCAAGTAAGCCTTGCCCTCCTTTGCCCTGAGACCATATCTGTTCTCCAAACACGAATTCCAGCCACCCCACCACGGGCACCATTTTGCAATAGAGCGCATCTTCGTCCCAGCCCTGTGGTACGTCATCTATCGACTCTGACTCGGAACTGCGGGCGAACAAGTCCTTGGCAAGAAGCCATAGAAGCCGGCTCGCCAGCTCTCCACGCTGGCCTACGTCAATCATACCACGGTTAACCATGCTCAGAAGAGTCTTCGTGGCCTTCCCGACAATGGCTTCCTGACCATGGAGCTGAGTCGCCGCAACATACGATAAGAATGGTTCGGATGGATAGGTCGTAAACCGCCAAAGGCGGTCGGCAGTTGTCCCAATGCAGAACCGCATATAACTTGCCACCCCGCGCTCAAGGCGATCGACGGACTCCAGGTGCCAGAGCGCAACTCTCAATCCAAAACGCTGGCCCAATATGGCAAGCACATTATCGACGTCATCTGGGTTGAAAGATTTTCCGCAAAGTTTCGAGGAAGCGGTGAGGAACACCGCCGAAGGATCAGCCAGTGCTGCTCGGAGTGAATTCCACCTACCAGTCGTTCATCACATGTCCGTGCAGCTGACATGAACAAGGAAACTCACAATGGTCTCCCGTAGCGTATGATGTGACCAAACTTGGCAACACCCTTGACGTCAATTTCTCCCAGGCTTGGTGCGCCTTGGTCCCATCCTAGCTGAGTGTAAGGTTGGAAAAGTAACTGCCCCTCGCGTGAGATGCGATCAGAATTATCTAAGAGGCATGTCTCAGTAGGAGGAGCATCCAAAAGAGATGGTACGCTTACGTTGCTTATTCGGGGGCGAAAAGTCTGTAACCCGGGAATTCGTTGAAACAAATGCTATCCAAATTGGATAGCTCCGCCCGCTATGCGAGTAATGGTTGATTGCTCTGCAAAAAACATCTGCAGGACAGTAGGCATCCTCTCCACTTGACGCATTCAGGGTAAGAGAGTGTGCTTCATCAATGGCAATCACCACCCGAGGTTCGTACGAATTGCACGAAAAAATTTCCTGAAGTCTTTTGCCTAATTTGCGGTGTGCTTCCGAAAGCAATGAGAACCGCGTCGCTTCTGTTGGATCGGATTCTGATAGTACTGTTCAGTGATGGCCGTCCAATAGCGATCAAAATCACCTACTCGCGAGGGTGAGACTCGGGGTCCTATCTACAGCCATGTCGATGTCCGAAGGGGCCCTTGTTTTTACTTCAGAATCATCAGGACTTGGAACAGGAAGATGGGCCAGCGCGGCATGAACCTAGTCAACATCACCAACAGAAACATATACTCATGAGCGAACCTCGCACCTTCCCGAATCTTTCTAAAACTCGCCCAAAGAAATCACTCCTGGCCATCAACCCTGACTCATGGCTCACATCGCATATATCCCTGGCCCAATGTCCAATTCTGTCCTTGGCATCGCCAGTGACAGATAGAGTTGAGAGCTGCTCGGTGAGCTGCTCAAAAAGACAAATGAAGAATGCATAGCAAATTATCTCGTAGCTTTGCTGGGAGCCCGGAAACTTGGCCAAGATGTTGGCTAGGACCGAATCTCGGTCAGGAAAAGTGCTGACGGCATCGTCTTCCCGTAAATTGAAGTAGATTACTATAACACCCTTTCTCCACAACTGTAGGCCGTGAAGTCAACTGCCGAGACTCGTGCGGAAATCGGAATCGTCTACCTCTGTCAGTAGCCTTGATTTACCTGTCCCCGAGCTCTGGACAACCGAGATGAATTTTGAATAATACGAAGGGTTAACTTGGGTCGTGAACGCCAACTGACATTGTGTAAGGTATTCATAGAAACCCTCGAGAGCGATTCCATGGTATTCGGCTCGGAAGGACTTCGATAACCCGCGATACACATCTAGGACATGTTGGACAATAGTTCCAGTAAAAAATACAAAATGGAACAGCCGACCGTCAGGATGCTTGGCAGTGCCACCTTTTTCGCGCGTGCGAGAACAAGCCGGGGAGGGTTTGTCAGACGCTACAACTGGCTGAGATGAAGACAGAGACTTACTGGAGAGAAGACGAGGATCCCTAGAAAGAGGCTCGGGGGCGACAACGATGATGTGAATATGCCTTTTGGGTAACTCATCAGGGAAAACGTCACTTAGTATGTCCAATGGAGAGAGGGATTGTTCATTATTGAGCGCTAAACTCGCAAGGCGTTGTCGAAGAACCTCGTCGTCTTTGTCGTATAGAATAGAAACTTTGTAAAGAACAAGGGTCTTTGCGTACTGAACCGGTGTCTCGTCCTTAATGGCTTTTTTGAGGGCGCTGACGGTCTTCGTGCTCGAAATCTCCACAGTAAACATGCTGCCAATGTCATCGCCTTTCACCCAGCAGTTGAGGGCCAAGTCCGAGGGGACAGAGGAAGATGTAGCTAGCGTGGGCATGGCAGAGTCGCGATGAATCTGAAAGCTGGACTTTCGTTTGAGCTGCCCGGGCACACCTTCACTCATTGGAGTAGAGATTGAACGTTTTGAGCCCCTTACCCTCGAACAACCAAGATGTCACATGTCACATGTCATAGTCCGCATCCCAACCATATACGGTACTAGCTCGCGATGCTCGCAGGCGCCAGGTACTCTACCTCTCCAAACAAACACTCGGCCTGCTCCAAATCTCTGAGCCGCATCGGTCAGCACTTCGGCCACGATCACTGATTATAACGTGCACTGAACACGTCAGCATGCTTCGCGAGGAATTGCTTTCAAAGCCTTGTGTCGATGACGTATGGAACGCGGGGAAGAGAGCTTCACGAACACAACATGTCTCACCGCGGACGGGGAGCGCGAATGTGAGGGAAACCAGGCTTGCTCCCAACGGGAACAACAGAATATGGCCAGGGGAACACGAGAGCGGGTGCGGGTTAGCATGGAGCACTTGCCAGCAGCTGACTACGCCCATACGTCACCGGTCTTACTAATATGCTTCGCAATGGCTTGCTGACCATACCGCCCCTTCACTCGTGGACGTGTCAGCCGCACAGATCAGCCCATCGCTAGGTGATCGCATGCACTATCCGAGAGACTATATATTCACGTCCAGTATTTCAGTGTCGTCACCGTCCCGATCAGTTCCATCATGTCTGCCGTCACGTCCGGATTCGACACCAAGGGTATGCCATTCCGCCGCCTTGGCCCAAGTGGCCTGCGCGTGCCACTCTTCTCGCTTGGAGGATGTGCGTCGATGCCGTTTGTAGATGTCGAACGGCGGGCACTCATCCACCACGTCCAGGGTTGACCTTAGGGGGGACCGTCGTTGGTGATCCAGTCAAGGTGAGTGCGAATCGTGAGCATCGTGGACAGGTGCTGACGCGACGCCTCCAAGGAAATCATCAAAGTCGCCTACGAGAACGGTATCAACATGTTCGATACGGCTGAGGGCTATGCCAAAGGTCAATCAGAGATTGAAATGTCCGTGCACGTCCAAGCCCGCTGGCTCTATGCATCACTCAATGACCTCTCCAGGGGACGCGTGATCAAGGAGCTCGGCTACCGCCGGAGTGATCTGATTATCACGACCAAGCTGTTCTTCGGCACACGTACCGGCCCCAATGACACGGGTCTTTCTAGAAAACAGTGCGTTTACTCTCAGTTCAGCGTTACCTGCTCGGACCGCTCACCTGTCTCAGTATCATCGAAGGTACGCAAGAATCTCTCAAACGCTTGGGCCTCGACTATGTCGACGTCATCTTCGCCCATCGTCCCGATCACACTAGTTAGTACGCCGTCCTCCCGGTAGATGCGGGCATTGATAAAGTGTCTCATAGCGCCCGTGGAAGAGATTGTTCGTGCGTTCAACTACGTGATCGAGAAAGGCTGGGTGAGTGTACTGCAAATCTAATTGACAAATACGCCATCTCCACCGCAGGCTTTCTATTGGGCAACGTCTGAGTGGTCGGCTCACGATATTGAGGAGGCATACCGTACGTGATAGTCCCGCTTTCAAGGTCACCTCCTCACAGGCACATGCAGACGTTGCTGACAAGCTGAATCTCATCGCTCCAATTGCGGAGCAGTGCCAACACCAGTGCGTATAGTCGCCTGTACACAAGCAGTCTGATAGAGCGTCAGACAGCATGTTACATCGTGAGCGTCCCGAGAAGGAATACGCACCGCTGTACAAGAAATATGAGATCGGGACGACGGCATGGTCAGCGCTGGCGAGTGGTCTACTGACCGGCAAGGTAATCCGTGTTGCATCTCCAACCGAGCCCACTTGCTCACCGAATGCGCCTGCCAGTACAATAATGGGATTCCAGAAAACTCGCGCTTCGCGACGCACGCCGACTTTTTCAAGGACGTGCTCAAGAGTCTGAACGAAGAGGATGGACAGGCGAAGATCCGCAAGGTACAGCAGCTGACACAGTTTGCAGAAACTGGTTCGTATCCGACGACGGCATGTTGCGGGAGATGGGCTGAATGTATGTGTTAGAACTCGGTTGCTCGGTGACCCACCTGGCGTTGGCATGGGTGGCCAAGAACCCAAACACGAGTACGGTGATTCTCGGGGCGTCGAAACCGGAGCAGGTGGTAGACAACTTGAAGGCGCTGGATGTGATTCCTAAGCTGACGCCCGCGGTCCTTGAGAAGATCGAGGCTATCCTGGGCAACAAACCCACGCCGATCGTGAGTTCGATTGTTACGTAGGTGTACGAGTTTGTTCGCTGACTTTCTCTGATAGGAGACGTACAGTCGTCCGCCCCTCGATGTTTATGGACGAGCGTAATAATATATGCTTAGAGTATGGATGTAACCGGATGGATGGATGCCCGATGTAGAGAATGTATACGCGATTTTGTTTTGCCTGTGACGCATTTTAGCGATATAGGTCGTCGTCGTCAGCCCCAAGACCGGGGCACGTTGGAAACAAACGGCGGCGGTAGTTGTGATGGTTGCGATCTGGCCGGGTACGAGCCCGTTCGCGTACTGTGTCCGTACAGCTTGGAGTGGGATTCCGGAGGGATACTCTAAGGGCCCCTCCAGGATTGTGACATGGCGGATATTGCGTTCATGCGCGCTTGCTCGCACCCGATTTCCCGCGAAGGCCCGTCGCATGAACCCGTCCACAAAGTCGAGTTGGGTGAACGTAGGTGGCGAGTAGTCGGATGGACGCACAGGCCTGCGCAGAGCAAACGGATGGGCTGATCGGTAGCACGGGGTGGGACGCGTTAGTGGGGCAAACGTCACGTGCTCCGATGAAACACTTTGCTCGGCGACGACAGCGCAGCACTCCGACATCCTACGAACAAGTGCATACGATTTGCGGAGCGACCAAGAGCACGGTTAACGACACAAAAGAGCACCTTGCGAGTCATCTGACCGAACAGCGAGCAATCGTTTAAATACAGCGTGCTTTTTGTTTGCTGACCCGCAGGCGAGGAGCCGCTCCAAATTATTATTCATCACCAGTCCACTTACAAACCAAACGCACCGGCATGCTCGCGGCAGGACGATCCCATATATATCGCACGCTCGCCCGTGCTGCCCCCCACGCCCGCTCGTCTCCCTTGTCCACCACACCGCCCGCCCAGCGCCAGCTCAGAATGACGTCCGCCAAGGATTTTGTCGAGGTGCGCATCGTCCGGTCTCACGCAATCGCGATCGGGGTTCCTTCATCATTCATCATCATCATCAGGACAAGATTGCGAAGCACAAGATCGTCGTCTTCTCCAAGACGTACTGCCCTTTCTGCAAGGAGACGAAGAGCTACTTTTCGACCAAGTACCCCACAGAAGCCGTCGAGATTGTCGAGTACGTCCCCACCTCTCTTTCTCTCTCTCTCGGCTCATCTTTGCTCAACTAGACTGGACATACGAGAGGACGGGCAAGTTATTCAGGATTACTTGAAGCAAAGGACTGGCGCTCGTTCCGTACCCCGGACCTTCATCAGTCAGTCTCCCCTCTGTCCCCTCGCTTTTTCCGCTCATCCATCATTGGGTACTCTAGGTGGTGAACCTGTGGGCGGCAACGACGATTTGTACGCCAAACCACCAGCCGAGATTGCTGCGTTGATCGCAAAGCGAGTCTGAATTCGATGCTGTCCGTTTGACCGAGCGCTTTTTCGTCCTATACCTCGGACGCACGAGTGAGGCTGTGAGGAAGCAATGTGATCGTTTAATAGACTCGGATGCTTTCGACGTTGACGGAAAGACGGTGCAAAAGACCGATTAATGAGCAAATTGCATGTGCTGTGTATCTGGGGGTCTCTCTTCCCTCTAGCGACTACGGTACTTGCGGAGATCGCACACACACGACCAGCCATCAGACACCGAGAGCGCTCTCGACGACTGACGAGCAACACTCGGCCAACGCTCAGTCGCTTCAGGCACACGTTGGCGATAACACAAGGCGCAAGAACGACAGTGAGGCACGTTCGCGACCCAGACTCTGAAAGAAAAAAAGGAACCGATCGATTGCCAGGTCGGTCGACAGCCACAGC
This sequence comes from Boletellus deceptivus, assembly GCA_038090195.1. Lineage (NCBI taxonomy): Eukaryota > Fungi > Basidiomycota > Agaricomycetes > Boletales > Boletaceae > Boletellus > Boletellus deceptivus. The sequence continues at coordinate 6,576 of JBBPMG010000094.1, forward strand.
GTGTTGTACACAAGGGGATGCAGAGGATCTGCTTCGTCGACAAGCGAAAAAATCGGGTCGTCCCCTCCCCCTCCCTCACTGCCGCATGCGCCGCTTGACAGGTTCACAAGATCGTAATGACGGGAGTGACGGTCGGATGCTGTCCCATCCCGTTCTCGTGCTTCCACTAGCCCACTTTTGGCGACCCAAAGGGCGAGGCCTCGATCGTTGTGGCTCGGTTGCGCCCATTCGATGCGTCTGCCGCGAGAGTCTGAGTCGGCACCTTTACGATTATGTATGCAGCCAGCACGCGATGAGAACAGGTGATCATCGCGTACTAGCATTACCTTGACCCATTCTCTCGCATTGCGACTTTCTGTTGACGTGACAGACAGGTTTACGTCCGCGTCTACCCCAGACAAGGATGACACATTCGGGGATAACCCGATGTCGGCCCATCAGAGTACAGTGTCATCATCCGGAGGACCGCGGGGAGCAAGCACCAACGACGCCGGGCCGTGGCGCAGGACAGATCCGCGGGACGAAGCGGCTCTTGCCAGTCACGAAACAAGGACCAGGATTCCGAGGATAGGTGGGATCCGAGGGGAAGATAGCTCAGAACACGGGACATCGTCCCCACAGTTTATTGATTGCCGCTGTCTTCTACATGGGTCGACCGGGGGCTCTTGATCAAATAGGCCTGTCTGACGGCGTCACAGGACGAAAGACAGCAAAGACATGTGCATCTCCGCTCGAGTCCACGGCTTCAGTCGGCCCTGGACGGCGAATAACGGGACAAGACCCGATTTCAAACACAACCACTGATCTACGAAGGCAACCCCAAGGTTGTACGCTACGAGAGGCGGGAGATAGCAATGTGGGGGATGCAGGGTGGTGGAATCGTGGGGAAACGTAGATCCGAGGTTTCGGGGGCGGCGACCGCAAGGCGGTGGAAGGGTGGGGAGCAACGGCCATCAACGTCAAACGGAGATGATAACAATGCCAGTCACAGAAGCAGACGTGGCATATTGAGTACGGAATCCTGAGAAGCGGAATATGGCTTACAAGTTGGATGATGCCAGCCCGTTCGGGTGGGGGTAGCATGTTGATCTGTTCCGGGGTCATGGCAATGACTCCCATGATCATGGCCTGGGTGAGATTCATGAGAATGATGGAACGCAAGAATGGTTGTTTAGCAAAGTCACAACGGGATCCACTAAGCTGGGTTCTCTACCACGCAGATCAAAAGAAAATAGAGAATCGATTCATATTAACATTACCTTCTGTTCTTCCGGTATTGACGCGAGTGCGTCAGGCAAGCCGGTGTTATTCATCTGTGGAGCCGCGGGCGGCGGTGTTGCGAACCCGCTGGCCCCAACATATTGGCCCTGCCCTTGACCCATATACGGAACTTGATTTGGTGGCTGAGGCGTGTGCCCGTGTCCGTTGTAATGATGTGGTGGGTGCGTCTGTGGTGTAGGCGTACGATATTGTGACAAATGTGGAGGTACGGCGGAGACTGGTGGAACTTGAGCCGAGGGTTGCGTGGGTTGCGGCGGAGCTGGCGGTGGTATGTTTGCAGAGTACGTAGTGAGCGTTTTCTGCCAGCGAATCTGTTAGGAACATGCGACGTTCCGAAAAGGGTCAAGACCCAGCGACGGAGACTGGACGCTGCTGCGAGACACGCGGTACCAAGAACGAGAGATATGGGCGTACGTACCTGGAAGACCTGTATGTCTATGGCGTTCATCTTGACCATGAGTGCTACTAGCGCGTAGGCTATTTGTGGGGTGGAAGTGAGAATGGACCGCGCTTGCTGCGGCGTCGTCTTCTATTGCGACGAAGCCGTAGAGCATAAGACAGTGATCATCAGGGTGAGAATACACACCTTGAGCTCGAGCATGAGCTCTATCAGTTGTTCTTCTTGAGTGGACATGGCGTACGCGGTTGTGCAAGCTGGAGTCGTCTCGCTTACTAAGCAGCAGCCATCGACCTTATCCACTTCCACCACAGCGACAACGCCTGCCGACTCACTTCATCTTTGGTTTGCAGGAAACCAGGCATACGTGCTATGCATGTCGTCGTTCAACTACGTCATTTTTATTGAAGTGCTTCGTCAATGTTCCTCCGAAATGGCGCTCACCCTCGCGAGGTGCGTTACTCCATTATCACACTCCTCATCGCGCTCTAGTATCATCCAGAGACACTGATACACAGATGTCTGTGCCCACGAGCCCCTGTTTCGCGTGCACTGGCGAATGACTGCTGATTAGAAACTTTATCTAACTCGGACGTGGCACTGTTCGTACTCATGAGTCATGATACCTCCTGTGAAGCGAGGCGCTGAAGTTCTGGATTGCTTGCCTGGCGGTGTCGCACTCGGACGCTTATCGTCTCGATGACACTTGCCACAGTCGACCTTGAAGGCGCCTTGCTCGCCTTGCCAATCTGCGGCCCCACGCATGTGCGTCCATTGATCGCACCTCAGTTGCACACCGGATTCATTTGATTGTACTGCCGCGAACGCCGGGAAGTCGGGTCGCCCAACGTCAGCTTCTGGGTCTCGACTCTTCCGGATCTTTGCGTGTGCTCGGTTCCCGAACGTGGCGCAACTCTTACTATATCTGCGCGCCAGGGGCTTCCCTGTCGTGAAACGCGTTTACTCGCGATGGCTACGGAATCGGACTGCTTCCTCCATGCGAACGCGGCCTCTACCTTATCGTGGTCGCACGTCCTCACGGTCGGGAGCCGTCTCTAGTGTGTCGTGGCTGACGACCTCGTTGAACCAGTGCTCTCTTCTCTCGAACGAGTGTCTCCCGGGGACGTCGTTTGCCGGGTACATGTTGCCCCAACGAGGATCGCCGATCGATTTTTAGATTGATGGGCCTTGCCAGCATGAACGTGTCCCGCCCTGCGCCCTCTTTCTCCTTCCTATTTCGACCACGCAGCTCATCCTCGTTCCATGTTCCTTACTCGTGCTTCTGACTTGGCGGTCGGCTCTGCGATACGAACGAGCGTCGGACCTTGATAACGCAGACCCTCCTAACTCCTCCCGGCAACCCGGCTAAATCTCGTTCCCGTTTACAGGCGCAAGGTTTGCAAACCCGAGGCATGTTCTTGATTACGTGACCGTCTTTCTTTTTCCATCTCGACGTCGGTGCTTATACTGGTGTGATTCAAGATCCGAACGCGTCCCTTTACAGTCTATCGGGTTACTACTTATTTCATGATACGATCAGCAGACGAACACGCCTACGCGACTTGTCAACATCCGGCACGACCAACACAATGTTGCTCCATGACATAACGATGACCTGCGCCCAAAAGCAAAGTTGCCCCAAGGCCCGAGGCGTGGCTGGTGCTTGGCGATGTCGCCAAGGTACCCGCCAGCCATCCCGTTGAACGGGAGGACGCGGCGCAGTCGTTGCGCAGTCGGCCAACCCTTTTGCGCGAACCCTCGGTCCGCGAAAGGCGATCGTGACATGATGGCGTGGTGCGGTGACGCACGATGGCTTTGCGCCCAAGGGGCACATGTCCGATGTGGCCCTCGATCGCTCCCAACTGCGTGGCACCCCTTCAACGTTGCGATCGTTTGGCGCAAAAACAGGCTTTTTGGCCCACGACGGCCGAAATTGCATAGAATCTTGGTTTGTCTGCCAACGTCAGGCCCCACGGCCCCCGGTCACGTGCCTGTCTCGTAGAATCGCCGAATTTCGACGCCACAACACTGTGCACAGGATATGTTTTTTCCGAAACGAACGAGGGCGACGTGCAGTGCACGGTCTTTTGTCAATGCATGTTTTGTTTTATTCCCGGTCTTGTCTACGAAATAAAATAAAAATAAAACCGACTGACATGTTTTGTCGGCGTTGGTGGCCATGCTGTGTGTGAGAGACGGGATGCGTCACGTGATTGACACCCGTTGTCGGACCATCCAGTGTGTTCTTTTTTTTTCTTTTTTTTTTTAGGACGCATGCCTCTGGATTCTCTTTTTTGACGGACTTTCCGCGTGCCGTCCGGATCACCGAGGAGCAAGAGACGATCGGGGTTGCGGCGAGCACGCCAGATCTCTATCAGAAAAAAAAAAAAAACACGTGCATGGTACTACCTACCGTATGCAAGGCAGGAGATGCATCTCCTGATGAACGGCAAGCGCGGGACGAAGGGGGGGTGGGGGGGGGGTGGACCTCGAGCGGGTTTCTTACTTCTTACTGCGACGGGCTTTTGACACGACGGTGCGTGAACGCGTGACGCGTGATACGCGGCCGACGCGCGCGGGGGCACCCCTCCTGCATCCTGTGCGGGTTCGGATGGCGCGTGGCCAACCCACCACCCCGCCCCGCCTTATCGTCGTTCCGGTCTTGCTTCCCCGATCGGCGAGCCACACGGGGCCACACGCGCGAACTTGGACGCGCGGACCGGGTGGCAGGCGCGTAGACCCCCCACCCGCAGCGGCAGCGTAACGTGACTGGGCCGTATCGCATCGAAACGTACGTACGGCCCACACAGCCGGGAGGCGGAGGGTAGGGGAGGGGCCCCCGTCACATCAAACGGATTCGCGACGACCCCACGGCGTCGTACCAACACCATCACCACACACACGCCCAAGCTTCCGAGACTCAGACTCAGACTCGGACGCTTCTGGTTCTTGGGTTCAACGAAACGAAGGGACGCTTATCTCAGTGCGGTGTATACATACACATACGCACGTATCGCATTTCGCGGTCAACCAATACATCATTCTGAACGCAAATAGAACAATACAGTCAAAGGAAAAACGAGATGCGCTGCCAAGTCCGAAAGTCCGCTGCGCCCAAACGCACGTTTCCCTTTCCTTTGCGCCTGGGCTCCCAAGTATCCCCCGGCCATCGGTCACCGGCCACCGATGCTATTTGAACGCCACCGAGTAGCCGACACCTCCCCGCCACTGCGGGCCACACACCGCGTCCCAGGGACAGGGAGACACCCGTGCGTTCGATCCCTTATCTTTCCAAACGAACGATACCGGCGAGCTCGACCGCATCTAAACACAGGAACGATGGAAGGGGGGGCACCGCAGCTTCGATTAGAGCTTCGACGGGTTCGTCCACTTCGGACGACGTTTCTAAACCGGGACCATCGGGCGGCACCGGAAGGAGAACGATGAATGACGAAAACAAAGAGGGAGAAAGACGGATCAAGGTGGTGAGTCACGGGCCACCCCACCATAGGACCACGTGTGAGAAAATGTCATACCTCGGCGAACGCAGTGAGACCCTCCTGGAAGAAAGGGTGATGAGTCATGCGCATGCAACATGGACTGGTCAATAGAATGGAAAGAAACGCGTGACATGAATTGAATCGCTTAGCGCGCGCTCGCCGAATACAGCATCGCATCACGTCTGAACGACGTCACAAGGCGACGAGGAAACAGACTTGCCTTGATGTTGTCACCGTTGTACAACCGCTTGCTTAGTGCGCTTAACGCGTGCGTTTGAACTGCCTGCTCAAAGTGGTGCTTCTGCGCCAGAATGAGACCCTCTTTCGAGCTCTGCACAGAGTCTGGTGAATTCAACGTGATCTGGCGTGCGACCTCGAGCGCGGCAGATAACACGCCCGAGTGTTCGACAACCGCGTTCACGCTGGAGGGGGGGTGCGCAAATGAACGTGAGTAGTGATCATCAAGAAAGAAGCCCAGCCGCCGCTACTCTGGATAAAACCAATACGCGCGGTGATGAGCGTGTGCGGGCGCACGAGGAACTCACAATCGAAATCGGTCTCTGGCCTGGATTGCGCTGACAGGATTTCCCAGAAGCAACATCTCCGAAGCGAGCTGCATGTCAAACGGGAGATACGGCGTTTCGCCTCGCTCAATATGCGACGATTCATACAATCGTCCTCAAGTGCGTCTCGTACCTGATGACCTGCCGTCTTCGCTAACCTGGGAATTGCTGTGGAAGCAAGACGCACCGTCGTCAGCGTGTGTCCGTTTCATGTATAACACGGACTCGGCAAAATACAAGAGCGATGGACAACAAGAAAACAAACGACGCCACGATGGCCATCAAGGCCGAACGAAAGACAACAGAAGACGACGTACCGCCCTGTGCGGCCAAGACACCACGCTTCACCTCGGGAAGCGCAAACACCGCATCCTCGCTTGCGATCACCACGTCACAATTCAAAACGAGTTCGACGCCGCCGCCGTACGCAGATCCGTTCACAGCAGCAATGATCGGTTTGCACGACGTGTGCCGACGCGAGATGGCCGCGAATCCGTGCAGTGACGTGGCGGTGGATTCCTGTTCGGTGGCCTGTCCGGTCGTCTGTGCATGGTGCCATCTGGGAAGCCGAGCGTGTGTGCGTGCGTGCGAGGAAAGAAGGGTGTGGGTAAGAGACCGACAAGAGACCGAGGAGGGGCGTACGCGATCAGGTCGGCGCCCGCACAAAAGACGCGGCCTTGGCCGGTGACGACTGCGACCCTTGACGTGGCGGTGAGGGACGGGACGGCGGCGGACAGGGAGGGACGCGCACCAGAGACGCGGCTCGTCGTCGAACCAGCGGAGGACCGAGCTCAAGTCGTCGTTGAGCTGGGGAGAGACGGCATTGAGATAGCGAGGTCGATTCAGGGTCAAGAGAAGCACATGTTCGAGGGGGAAGGCGACCTTGAGGTCATCCGAATGCGCGGGCACCTGCGAAGGCAAATCGCTGGTCGAGGCCATGGAGGCGTTGCTGTGGGGACGTTTTGCCTTGGTGCGAGCGGCGTCCCGAACGGGCAGTTCGTTCGCAGGGGCGGTGTGACAGATGGGGGCGCATCCCAAAAAAAATACGCCGGCGATAAAACACGACGTAGGACAAGCGGACTGAAATGGATTACCCGGACGTGCAGGCGTGCGGCCCGCCCTCCATACTGCGCGTGTCTGGCGCGTGAAACGTCCGAGCGTCGCGTGCAAGGCCCGCCTGGACGACGGCAGACTGGGACGGTGCAGGCGCGCGGGTGCGGGGGGATGCAGACACGCGATGGGGATAAGATCTGCGGTGGATGCTGTATCAGGATCGGACGGCAGACAATCAGCGTGCGATGGACCGGACGGGCCCAAGCGATCAGAGTCCGAGATGGCGGGCAGGGCGTTGCGGTGGACGGCGGAGGTTGAACGGACGGGTATGAAGTCATCACGCGGGACGGGACGAGCGAGGATCGTTGGATGTGCATCAAGACGTGCTGGGTGGTATACAAATGCAGGCTCTCTGTGTGCGAGTCTATGGGTATCAACACGCCCTCCGTCCCGACAACCTGCATGGCAACAGACACCGCAGCACCCCGCACACACAACATCAGAGACGGAGCATCGACGCTAATCGTACAGCTGCGACATGTCCGTGCACAGAGCCGCTCTTGCAGCAGGGCCCCGACTAGCGTGCGCATATGCACGTGGTGTATACGTATGGTGATACAGTTGCGAGAAAACAGATGCGATCGACGGTTACTTGGATGACAACATGGGCGCGTGGACGTCTGCCGACGATGCAGGTCAGATGGCGGCGCGGGAGGGGCGGCGGAGCGACTCACGAGCAGTGGGATAAATAAGATGAGATGGAGAGGGCGAGATGCTCAGCGGAACGGGCAGCTGGGGGCATGTGCGCCGCGCCAGCCACAGTGGCAGCACTGGGGTGCGTTTGCGTTGACCAGCGATGCCGCGTCGTCGTGACTGCGGCGCAAGGGGCCGGGGACGGCGGAGGCCATCGCTCCGGAGACGGTGGAGACGGTGCAGGAGGCAGAATGCATCTGGGGCGGGAGGAGTGGCAGTGGCGGGCGAGTCAGGACGGGTGATGGGGGCTTGGACAGGACGGAGGACGCTTTTATGTGTTTCCAAACGGGCAGCTAGCAGTTCCGTTATCTGGCTGTGGACAAGAAAGCAAGAAAATTCCGACGGGGAGGATGCGTGTTGTGGCGTCATGAGTGATGGCGGGTGAACAGGCACCTGACCAACGCTGATGGCAGCCGAATGAGGCAGGCGCAGGAAGTGGACCCTTGGCGGTCACATCGCTCGAAGCACGTCAGCACAGAAAACAGCCACTTCTTGGGCGCTATTCCCCCCCATTCCACGATAGCCTTTCGAGGCCACTCCTGCCCACATCTACGGCACGCCCTCTCCCCCGGCTCAGCCCTGTCGTTTCCGTCCAGATAACGTACGGCACCTCGCTATCTAACTCGACATGGTAATGTTGCCTGTCCAACTGACACGGCTCGCCCTCCCAGCGATCGGCACCTTGGCTGTGTCGGGCTGAACTCAGATTTGCTTGCTGATTCAGCCCGGGCACACGCATCCCAACCCACTTCGCCCCCCCTGCCTCCTCGTTCCACCCGCACACAGCCCCGCCACGCACCTCCTTCATTACACCTCTCCGCAACGTGTTCGGCTCTCATGCCCACCTTTGTGATCCATTGTCCACAGCGGCACCGCGTTGTCGCCACCACCGCTCACCCGCTCTGATTTCACCTTACGTCTCCACGTTCTCCCTGTAACTAGTCACACACATCACCGACGTGTCTCCCCGGTGTAACACAATGCAATGCAATGCAATTGTTGTTTTTTCGCTTTTTCAATTTATTCATTTTCCCCATCCAGGTTCCACGCAGCCCGGCACCTCACCTCATCCTCTTCAACCCCCCCCCTTCGACGCACCTGAGACTCTCGTCATCGTTCATTTACGCACCGCTCCTCATTACAGATCAGATTCAAAAGCCGTGGGCGCGGCTAGCGATAAGACACAATGTCCAGGAACGCCTCTCCTTTGCCAAGCACCTCTCTCCAAACGGGATCAAACAACGCCTTCCCACATCGCCTGTTCCGAAACGAATCTCGTGACGTTGCGATCGTTTTGTGTTTTCCCTCGTTTCTTTTTCATGAAATGTCGCGTTACACGCCCATCACGCTCACATGTCCAGCGGAAACGTGTAGCGTGTGGCGGGGATCGATTGTGTGTACGGGGGGGACGCAACCACCATGACGAAGGGCTTCTCCATGGACATGCGCTGTTGTTGGGGAACCACCAACGCCTGCCAAAAGGGCTGTATTACGCCAAACGTGGCGGCAAGTCCGGCATCGCCACGGGGGGGTCGGAAGGTCAGTCTCGGCCGGACGGACGAGCGTTCGTCAACCCACGTCACGCACCACACACGCGCACAGCTCGGGGAGCGAGGAGGCGACGTCTTGGCGATACGCCATCGCCGATGCTGTACCTCGCCCGGGACCCTTTGTCGTTCCTCGTTCGTTAGGCTCCCCTCCCCCCCCCTTGGGTCCCATGGCCGGTTTTGGTTTCGGACATGTCTGTCTGCACCGACGCTCGCGCTGGCTCCCCCCCCCCCTCGTTGCCCGAGGGCCCAGGGACGTCCCCCGCGACACGACGCTCCCGGACGCCATTGCTCGGTTCGGCTCTGCCCCCGGGAGACGCAAAGGCATAGGACAGCCTTTCGGGATCGATGGGTCATCTTATTCATACTTCATATATTTCTTCGCGTTCGTAACGTGTCCTTTTTTATTTTTATTTTATTTTCGTGTTCGGGTCCAGTCCAAGCCGGATCGACCGTTGTCCTTTGGGCTCGATCTGAAAGAACCCATCATGCGTCCCAAATCCATACCCCCCCCCCCCCTTCCTCATCATGCGAATCGACCGTGCGCGCCCCAAAGCGCGTTCAAACGTGCGTGATCGCATGACGACGACTGGGCAAGCAAACGCTCCCTGAGCCCCCCCCCCAAGAAAAAGGAGGAGGAAAACAAGTGTCAATAGCAGATAAATAATTGAAATGAAATGAAAAACGACTCCTGGACGCGCGCGCGCGCGACCTGTCCTGTCCAAAAAAGCCTCGGACCTCGCTCCACCCCCCCCCTCCATTCTCTTCGTTCAGCGAGCGACCCGATCGACGCTACGCGGGGCCTTCCAAGTCACATCTGAGTTCCAAAACAACAACAACAAAAAAAAAAACGACAGGCCAATGGTCCAAAGGTGGAACGCTCAAGATCGTGGCGATGAATATCCCAGCTGTTGTTATATGGCAGGCCACGACGTGTCCCAGGCGGGAACCGCACCAGTATCGGGTTTGGACACCCATCGACAGATTGATTTGAAAAAGACATATATAAAATAGGTCCATATGGGTAAAAAAAAAAAAGAAAAAGAAGGTTCCGGGTTGGTCGGAGTGCCTTGTCGCCTGGCCGCATTGGTACGATGAAGCAGGAAGAGGAAAGCGGGAAAAAAAGGGGTGGGTGGCATGATAAAGAAAAACGGCCGTAATCCGTCTCCAAGCCGAAACCTTGTCGCTGTTCACAAAATTAACAACTCACGCCATCCATGGCTTTGGCGTACACAAAACAGGAAACAGGGTGATGTAAACGAAAACGAACCGATGTGGCTGCAGAGATAAAGATACATGCAGAGACGCGCGCGTACAGTTGTGAAAGACGACATACATCATTCGGGTGGTCCATCCCGTGGCCAAGTCACATTGGTACCGCCTCGTTCCCCCATCACGCCATACGCCGTCTGCCATCCGCCATGCATCACCGGTCACCCACCCACCCAACCACCCACCTCACACCGCCGTGCCCTTTCTCTTCGGCATGTCCGCGTACCATTCCGGAATATCGTTTGCCTTGGGTATCGCCTTCCGACGCAACTCCTTGATCGCCAATTCTTCCTCCTCCGCCTCGCGTCTCTGTTGCGCCGCCCTCAGCCTCTCAATCTCCTCTTCCTTACGTTTCACCATTGCATCAAACTTCTCTCTCTCCCTCGCGCGTTGTTCCGTACAGAAGAAGAAGGGTACGACGGGCACGCTCGGAACGGTCGTCCTGTGCGATACCAACGCGGCTTGATGCGACGCCCGGAGCGTCTTCCAGTCAGGCACGTGCGTGGGTGTCTTCCCTGGCTCGCTCGCTGCCAGCCTCTCTTCCGCCTTGCGTGCCTCCAGTCGTGCGTCTACTCGGAACGTAAATCCAACCGGCTTCGTCAGCGGTGCCACAGACAACGTGGCGTTCTGTCACGTCCATTAAGAGAAAACGCGAGTAAAAAAAAGAGAGAAGGTACAGCATGGCATAGCGAAGAGGCCGAGGAGCAACAGGCCATCAATGATAACAGCATCACAGTCAGCGCACTTAGGACAACGTTTCCGTTAATGCGCTCACGTACCTGCTTCTTTTCTATCAGGGGTAAATCACCGGTCGAGGTCAGCCCAGAGGGCTGGCGCGCGTGAGATGACTGCACAGGATTCTCTCTCCCCTTGTCTTGTCGCAGGAGAGAGCTCGCCGGGCGTCGACCCTTGGGTCTCGCTTCATCGCGTTTGCCTCTGCTCTTGCCAAGTGTCTCCTGCACTCGACGTGAGCTCACCAAGTATGGAAATGGGTCTAGCGTCGGCCCCGTGCGCTGAGCAGACAAATTGAATTGGGGCCTGTACTTGGTGCGTGCACTGGGCAAAGTCGACCGGGGAGCGTCTGGGTGCCGTACGTCGTCACGAGGTGCAGGGTGCGTGACTCGCTGTTCCTCATGGTTTGCCTCCTTGTTCGGATGGGGAAGCGCTTGGCAACCTGCCTCATCCGACGATCTGCGTCTGGAATCGGGCTCTGCGGGAATCGTTTTCCCCCTTTTTCTTCGGTGGCGCTCTGGTGCTAGATCTGCGTCCGTGCTGACACGCTTCTTGGCTGGTCTCATGGGGGACACAGCATGTTGTCTGGCGCCTTGTAGAGTTCCAGAAGGCACGGGAGAACCTGATTTCGGCGGGCTGGCCGGCGGTTTATGCGGCGAAATTTCAGATAACCTGAGCGGTTCATCGCCGGCACCAACGGTATTATTGATGCACTGTGACGACGGCGAGGGGGCCAGAGCGACGGCCGACGAGTGGGTTCCGACAAGCGCGTCCGCCACTCTAACCGCATCGGTGGAGGCAGGTTCTGCGGGAGAACTTTGGAGCGAGGACTTGTAAAGTCTAAAGGGCAAGCGTTTTGCATAGGGCCAACAAAGTTTGCAAACGCGACAATCACGTCAGCACCGGATTTTGACAAGGCACGAAGGAATAGATATCCGCATCCGCAAGGCACAGCAATCAGTACCAAAGGGTATCTTGAAACGCATCAGCAGACATACCCAATCGAGGATATTAGCCTTTGGCTGTAAGACACGAGGCGCCCAGCCATTCCACCGGTGCCAGAGTGGGTCGCTACGGTATTTGCAGATACGGTGTCGGCATCGCCACCCGCATGAGCGGGCGGAACCAAGTCATGTAGAGTAGTGTCGATTGCATTGGGTTGCGGTGGGGTGATTGGGCGAGGCGCTGCAAAGGGTACATTATGCACATCCCGCCCGCGGGATGGTGGCTTGTTCCTTGCCCTTTTCGCCGCGCGTGTTATTGGAGATGGAGGACGCTTGGAGATGCCACCCTCTGCAACAGTCTTTGGGGGCCCTCATGAGTAAGTGGGAGAAGTGATTACAGGAGCTGACTCACTGGCTTAGCGGTCGTCCTCGGATTCCGCTCTAACTTTGGGCGCGGGGTAGGTACAGCGGTGTCGGTCGCGTCAGCGGGCCCTTCATCTCTCGTATGCATGACCACATCCTGGACGGCTGGCATCTGGACGCCGTGGTGAACGTGTGTCTCTTCTTGGGGCAGGTCCTCGGCTGGAAGTGGGCTGTCCAGTGGGCCACTGCTGGATTCCGAATTGCAGCATGACAGAGATGGGGGTCCGAGAACGCCATGCTGCGCAGGTTGCATCACATGCGCGTGCACGTGGGAGGGCTCATGAACGGCCTGATCAAGCGTCGCCAGCTGTACGCGAAGGTGGTCGAGGCGCTCCTCGGAGACGAGCGGACTCGGCGGGGGCCGTTGTATGGAGGGTGCTGGGTGGCGCGACGGGATGACAGATGGTGGCGGGTGCAAGGCCGGCTGAGCTGTCGGGGTTAGCGCGCCGGGCGAGAGGGGTGGTCCGCGGGGGACCCTGAGGGCGAGGGGCGCAAAGCCTGTGTCGTCGCCCGAGGCATTGCAGAGCAGGTCGAACCCGGCGGTGTGGTCTGTGAGGAGGGGGTCTGTGTCGGCGTGGGGAGGGATCTGGAAGGACACGCTCGCGTCCGAGAGGTCGGGGAGGTGGTCGAGCGTGATGTCGGTGAGCAGGTCCTGCGCCATCCTGCCCGTCGTGTGCGCTCGCCGTTCGAGCGGGCGAGACCGTGGGAAGGCCCGTGACGCGTCGCCCCCACGTGACCGTGGCACCCAATCTGGCCAAAAGCGGGCGCTGCCACGGGCGTGGGAGCGCAGGCCCACTGATCTGTCCATTTGGGTGTGCTATCTAACGCCCCTCAACAGCCGCCGTCGCCATCGAGCCCTCCAGCGAGGCTCTCCCGCTCGCCCGCGATGCCAAGCCTCGCTGCACGGCCGCATATCCGCAGGGCAGCCGCGTTGGCAGCTCCACAGGCCATTCGTGTCCAGCTGGATCGTCCCTCTTCCAAACGCCTCCGGCCGTCGCGAACGACGCTGCGTGCACGGTATTCGTTGGATCAGCGACGCTCAATTTGTCCCCTTACGTCTAATCGCCCGTCTTCCCCCATTTCCCCGCTTCCCCACAGCTTCTGCCCGCACGCCTGTCTTGCGCGCTGCCATCCCAGCGTCGTGTAAAGTTTGGTTTTGGTCCCTCCGCCGCCCGTGCACGTTCATACGCCGTGCCCTTCTCTCTCCCTCGATCAGCCTCCATCTTCCTCCCACATTGCTTCCATCAAATGGCGTAATCACCGCCCTTGCTTCCCGACACGATTCTATCCAGACGGCGCCCTTGTTCGGTCAGAGGTTTCCGTCCACACCCATTCGATCGATAAGCGCGATGCGACGCGCGTCGCTCACACCCTCGTCTCGCCGTCTGAACGTTCTCGCTCTATCTGTCCGGGACAACGTTGAGCCTCTCACATCAACCCGGATTCGAACAGATTGCATCGCATGTCTGGGTCTCTCTTTCCCGTCATTATTTATCATTATTTTCTCGTTCCGCAGTCTTCCTCGTTCGCCTAGATCGTCTGCGTCTTCTTCCCCGCCTCGCGTTGAACCCCGTGCTGCTTCCGTGCACACACTGATCAAAACACCTGCTTCCCCTTCCCTCCGCCGAATTGATGCATTCTTACATCAGGCACCGAAGTGACTTTCTCAGGTGCTTGCCATGTGCGTGTGTGAGAGCAACTCGCCGTGCTGGACCAAACGAGAGCGCCTGTGATCATGATCGCGTGGAAGGGGTCCAGCCAGGGGCCTCCTTGTTCTTTTCAACTCGACATCCGTTCACTGCAGAATACCTCCAGGGTGTGCGTTTCATGTACGATATAGCCCCGCTGATGCGACAGCCCCCTTGGCATCTCTTTCTTTTTCTTTGAACCTAACCTTGCGCATTCCAAACAGGGGAGAGGAGGATCGCAGCTCTTCCACGGGGGGGGCTCCTGTCCGATATCTGTTACTCTGCCCCCTTGTTCCCCACGATAAGCAGAGATGTCTGGGCTATGTGTCCCGCACGTGCTGCGCGTGGCGTGCGCTGCGGTGGCACCCGAAAGCGAAAGGGGGGGAGCAAGGCATGTGCGCATGTGAACGGGGGCTGTACCGTCTCTCTCTCTCTCAAGCATAATTAAAAACGGACGACCCGTGCGTGCGCGTGTCTCGTCCGCCTTCTCTCGACGTGATGCTGATGATCCCTATGTCGGCCGAGATTCGCCGTGGGACTGCGTCTAGGACGCATTCAGAACAAAGGGTCCGCGGCGGGAGCGTGCCGCCGTTGGGGTTTGACCCATCAAGTTTTATCCCCTTGACGTATACTGCTTCCCTCTCTTCATTCGGGCACCGCGTGATGATCATGTGTGTGTGTGTGCGTGTGTCGCGCCCTGGCCGTCGCACCGAGTCACGCGTCATGCGAGGAAGAAGTACATGTGCATGATTTACGATGACATGACGCACACATGACGACAACGCGACATGACAGTCTTCCCCCCCCTCTCTCTCTGTGCAAAGATGGGTCACACCGGGTGCAATAGAGGAGGGGGGGGGGGGATGAGAAGCAGAGATAACGGACGGCGCGCTGTACCGAGCGGTGGAGCCCACACACAAAAACGGCCGATGCCGGGCCCTTCGATGCCCATCCCTTCCTCTCCCCCCCCCTCTGGCCGTCGGCCCTTTTTTCTTTCTTTTGTCTCGTCTCGCGCTTGCGGTCCGCCACCGCGTCATCATGGAGGCGATGCGATGGCGAGCCTAACCCACGGATACCGACACACGGGGTGTGGAGCCACACCTCACCTGACGAACACGGACACGATGACGGAGAGGGGGAGGGAGAAGCCCAATTCGGTCACCGCTCAGATGAGACACACCCAACTTTGTCGCTTGTTATTATTGTCAGACAGCGTGCGGCGTGGACGTCCACCCGTCTTCTTTTTTTTTTTTTCTTTCCAAAGGGCATGAAACGCCGTGCTCCGCTGCGTGAGAAGCAGACGCGACCGACGGAATGGCGTCACGCCATCATCATGGAAGACGCGACAAGACATCTAGAAGGCTAAAATGGAAGACGCGAGCAGGCCCAGCAAGGGAGGAGGGGGACGAGGGAACAAGGACGCGCCGGATCGATGAGAAACCTGATCCCAAAAAACATGTCGTCACACTACGTCGCGACGCCTCTTTTGGATCCCCATCACGCACCCATCTCATCTCAACAGTGTTTGCGGACTCCCCGTTGTCCGTGTCTGCGTAGGGTAAACCTTGTTTCACGTGCGTCACCAAGATCCGTGTGCGCAGTCCGTACGGTATCAGGCAGTGAAGGACAAGAAAAAGGCAAAAGACGTCAATGAAAACGAGAGATGGAGGCCACACGGGGACGCGTCCCTCGCGACGGATGGAAGTTGCCCTCATCCCTGACGTATTGGACGCCCCTCGCTTATTCCATCAGAAAAAAATTCAAATCGACAAACCTTGCCCCCACCCACCGACCACAGGGGCGAAGACAGGGTTGGGAGAAGCACCGCGGGACGATCGACCATGCGGATTTTGGCGCAAGAGTGCCGAACGAGCGAAGAGTCCGTCGCAGTATCGACATGATGCACCCATTGCCCGAAACTGTCTCACAACACGGCACCGATCCGGGACGCCGTGGTTGGGCACGGGGACGTCCATCACGTTGTCTTCCACATCCTGCCCTCCCCATTTGTACGTGTCACCGGGGTCACATGCGCTCTAGCGGATGCCTGTCCACCTCACTGACAAACACGTCCACATTGCCCAGCACGAGCCTGTCCTCTTCCGTCAGCGCGGTGACGGATGGCCCATGTGATGCCGACGTCGGCGGGTCGGCCTTGGATTCGACTCCAGGGCCGTGTGGCCCATTTGCAAATTCGGCGAGCGTGCGGCTCAGCCTGGATGCGAGGATGGGGAGATATCCGCGTTCAGTGTTCGTGTGCCCGCCTGTGTCATCCGCGTCCAGGTGCGAACGCCACCGTCAGCGCACCGCCACAGCGACATGATGAGTCGGGGGAGGGAGCCATCCAGGAACGAGGGGACACTCACAGAGGACAACGTATCGCCCCGCAGCGACGGCCGCCAACACGTCATGCTACAACGCACAAAGATCAGCACGGCCGGATAGGGCGTAGTGGCATCGTCAATACGACGTCGCAAGCACAGGGAACCGGACGACCATTCAAGCCAGAGTCGATAAAGGAAGTCAAACGGACGTACATGTGCCATCTCACCCGTGAAGTAGACGTCTGCCTCGGCGCCATCAAGTACCGAACTGCCAGACCCCGCACAGATCGCAACCGTGCGCACATCGCGCGCCACCTCCGGTCGTCCGACGTCAACTGGAGGTCATATGAGAAGCATGCCCGCCCAAGCAGGACGGTACGGGCGTTGAAGAATACGCGGGTGGATCATATCAGATACCAAGCCGCACGATCGGAGCGTTCAGTCATTCATCCCCAGCCACGTCATTGAAACGCTTCCAGGAACTGGCTTGCCTGCTCACCGTACGGGAGACGGAGGTGCTTCTTGATCCTCCCGACAAGCTCCTCGATCGAGAGCGGATCTTGGAGCCTGAGCAGCCTGCCAAGTCCGCCCTCGTCGCCCTTGGGTTCACCGAGAAGCGAGACGTTCACGGAACCCAACGCGCCAGCGTGCTCTGGCGTGCCGATGCAGCGCGCAAGCCAGTCGTTGATACCGTCGTGCACGCTATCGAGCGCGGTGTGTGGCGAGTAGACGGACACGCCTGCTGCTGCGAGTTTCAGAAGGGAGGCTTGAAGCGGATTGGACAGCGTGAGGGAGGGAAGGGGACGGAAGACCGTGGGGTGGTACGACACGACAAGGGCTACCGACGGCTCCAGCGCTTCCTGGAGAACAGCGGAAGTCAGGCTGGGCAAAGAAGACAGTCAAGAACACGTTCTCGGAGATGATAAACGCGCGTGTGGGCTCACTCGATCGTTAGAAGAACCCGGTTGGCGTTTGGCCGCAGAACAGGCGACTCTGAATGGCACATCCATGCCCATCAGGAAGGCACGCAAAGAAACGTATTCGATTTGGTCTGTACCTAGTAAGAGGCCTACCTGTTGTGATCGACACTCAACAAGGGACGGATCACATCAAGTACATCAGACCTACGTTGTCCCACTTCTCGGCAAGCCGGAGAGGAGCGATCCGCTCCATAGCCTTGAGTGCATATTTGACCACTGCTCGCGAGTTTGCCATGTCGTCCAAAGGCGCTACAGGAGGGCGACAGAGATGGCACCAGTAAACGAGAAGATAGATCCAATAGACCGCAAACTCGAACCAGGAGATAACTTGAAATCGGACACGGTAGTCACGTGATGGCAGAGACCACGTTTGCGTGCAAACCCCAGACGCCAAAGCCGACACACTGAATATCGGACGAGATGGTCAGTGCTGGCTCGTTTGCTCGGTTCCGTCTTGATGGCGACGTGCGCAGGTCGTGTTGGCAGCCTCGATATGCACAAAAGGCGGCAAAGGTGCGCTCTCCCTCTTTTTTTTTTTGTTGTTGCCTGCCCGGCGGCCCATCGTCTTTCTAGCCGTCCTCTCGCGTCAATTCCATCCGATGACGCGCACCAGAATCGAATCCCTCCTCGCGTCGTTCCCCAAGCTCATCCCTACCAACAGCCAGCACACCACCGTCGAGACCGCCGAAGTCCGCTATGTCTACCAACCGCTCGAGGAGCTCTACATCCTCCTCATCACCAACAGGGCGTCCAACATCCTCCAGGACATCGACACGCTCCACTTGTTTGCCCGCGTGGTGTCCGACATGTGCAAGACCGTCGAGGAGCGCGAGATCCAGAGACAGTCGTTTGAGTTGTTGGGGGCTTTCGACGAGATCGTCAGCTTGGGGTATCGGGAGCACGTCAATCTGATGCAGGTCCGGAGCGTGCTCGAGATGGAGTCGCACGAGGAAAAAATACAAGAGATCATCGCACGGGTAAGCACCCATCCTCTGTGGTTGACCGTTCCTCCCTCATGGACCTGCTCACCCTCCCTGATTCGACAGAACAAGGAAGCAGAGGCGAAAGAGGAACTCAAGCGCCGTGCCCGCCAGCTCGAGATGCAGCGTCGAGAACAACAGAAACGTGCGGCGGCACTCGGGGGTGGTGCCGGGGGCAGCTCCTACCTCGGCGGGGGCGTGTCCGGCTACTCGCCCGTATCGCGCTACGATTCCCCCGATGCGCCGACCGCACGCACGGCGTCGCCTGCGCCCGCTGCGATATCTCGCACGCCTCAATTCAAGACCGGCGGTATGAAGCTCGGGAGCAAGAAAACGAGACAGGCGGAGTTGCTCGACGCTCTCGGGGGCGAAGTCCTCGCGGTCGAGGACATGTCTTCCCCTCCCACCCCCGTCCCGGTCGAACCACCGACCCAAACCCAAAAGGATGCGCGGGGAAGTCTCCCGTCCGTCACTCCCGAAAGGCACGTCCTCTTGCTCCCAGCTCGATCGGGCCGTCTTCACATCTTTCACTTCTCTTTACAGCGTGCACGTCGTCATCAAGGAGACCGTCTCCGTCTCGCTTCTGCGCGAAGGCGGCGTCAAGTCCATGGAGCTCAATGGCGACATGAGCCTCCAGCTGGCCGACCCGTCCAGCGCGCACATCAAGGTCGCCCTCGCGCCGTTTTCGAGCGACTTTGGGTCCGACCTCCAGTTCAAACAACATCCCAGCGTCGTCAAGTTTTCACCGAACCAAGAGAAAGTCATCGCGCTCAAGGACCCTTCGAGAGCGTTCCCGGTCGGACAGGCGCTCGCCGTGCTCCGATGGCGCTATGCTGGCCAGGACGAGAGCTACGTGCCCCTCTCGCGTGAGTGACACGACGTTTGCGGACCAAGCGTGGACGTACGTCTCTCTGACCCCCTCCCCCCCCCCTCCCCCGCGCGCGCACGACATGCATGACAGTCAACTGCTGGCCATCCCCGTCCAACGACGGCCGATGTGACGTCAACATCGAATACGAGCTCGAGCACGACCACATCACCCTGTACGACGTCGTCATCTCCATACCGCTCCCGACGGGCGCGTACCCGACCGTGTCGTCGGACGCGTCGTCGTCGGCGGCGTCGCCACCCAACTGGACGCTCAACCCGTCCACGCACGCGCTCGACTGGTCGATCCCGCGGATCTCGGACGACGACGGTCGTTCGGGCACGCTCGAGTTTAGCGTCGACGGGGACGACGTCGGCGCGTTCTTCCCCGTCAAGGTCACCTTCGTCGCCCAGGGCAGTCTTGCGGGGATCAGCGTCGCGCGGGTGACCAGGGCCACCGGAGGAGGGGAGGTCACGTTTTCGTCGGACGCGGTCGTCACTGCGGAGGAGTACGCCGTGCTGTGAGGTCGTGCACGACCGTTCTCTTCATCTGACGGTGGTCGACGTAGTACCCGATAGATCCTTGTGTGCGCGAACACCCACGCCGCTCGGCGAGCGATGCAATACAAACGGGGTGTTCTAAAGACGTCTATTAGAGTTCCGCATGCACAACACGTAGCGATATTCCATCCTGTATTCCTTCAAGGGAGAAGGAGGAAGGAAGGAAAGTAAGGCAAGATGTAGCATGATAGCCATTCGAGCGTCCACCATGAAACAAGAAAGCGAGCGATACGAGGGGAAGAGGGGGAGGCCATCAGGAATGGCCAAGTTGGCCCCTCTTCAAGAGCGTCTCATCGATCGTGCTGAGCCGCCGCCGGTGGTCGGGCGCGAGCGTTCTCGCCCGTCCAGCCCCGGGGGCGCCCACGGTCTTTGTCTTCTCGCGTATGGCTCCCTGGCTCAAGGGCCTGTCAGCCGACGTCGGTGCGGGCAAGGTGGAAGACCTCAGCCCGCCAAACATAGACGCCATGGACGTCCGCTTCATGCTCCCGTGCACCACGCCCATCTCGTCCACCATCCCACTCGCGCGGCGACCGTGACGCAGACGGTCGGGGTCTTCACGTCCCGTCTTGGGATGCGGGTCGGCGTCCAAATCGGCGCTGACGCTGGATTCGGGACGGGTCCCACTAAGAGGCCGAAAGAGCCGCGCGGCGACGGTCGCCGCACGCTTGACGTGCCCGTGTCCGCTCGACACTGTCCCCTCCTTTTCCCCCTTGTCGTTGCCGTTGCCGTGCCCGTTTCCCCTTGCCATCACGTCCCTGTGCCCTTGCCCGTGTCCGTTCTCCTTTCCGCGCCCGGAGCCGTTCCCATACCCGTTTCCCACCCCTCCCCCCACTCCCACCGCACCGGCACCGGCACCCCCGCCAGAGATGCTCACTCTGCCCCTCGGATCAACCATCCGCTGAAACATCACGAGCGCCATGAATGCATCGTTCCCAGCGTTTCCCAGCACGCACGGCGCCGTGGTGGCAGAGATGACCCCGAACGAGCGCAGCAGGCCGCCCAGGGTGAGCAGCGACCCAGGCGCACGCGCGTGCCCTGTCTTGCGGTCGTGCATCTCGCCGCGTTCGCCCGAGGTGTACAGCGCGCGCTCCAAGTGGGCGATGTCAACCATGAGCATGTTGGCCGGGAGCTCTGTGGAGTGTGCAACCAATCCCAGCGTTGGGATGCGTGCAGACGTCAACAGGAGGAAAAGACCGTGGTCAGCAAACGAACGCGACGAGGTTTCACGTCGTTGGCGAACGTGGATCGACGGAACAGGGCCAGATGCGTGCATACACGAGGGCGCAAAAAAAAAGGGGCGATGGATGTCGCGAAATGAGTGGATCATTCGACAAGCGATGGAAGGCACATACGGATCTTCATCTCATCCAACTGCTGTAGAATCACCTGCACGCCATGACCAACAAGCACGACAACGTTGGCCACCCCGTTCGAATCGGGGCTGGCCAGGCTGCTGCACCAGGGTCCCTGTCAGCACGGACACAAGGGTGGGTCGAACACGCGTCCAACGCTCACCTCAGGATGGACTGGATGATCCGTGGCAGCTTCGCTCTCGGTATCATTTGAGACCTTCCAAACTAGTGTTTCATTTCGTGGTCGATTTCCGATTGGCAAAAAGATGCATTCGTTTTGGTAAATATTGTCTTAATGTCAACGGAAGCGAAGAGGGCTCGATTGAAAACGTTAAACGCACCGCATACTTTTCATCATTTTTCCAGCGCCGACGACCACAAAGGAATATCATGTCAATAAAGCCCCCTATGGGCATGGCGAGACCCTAGGAGCGCAGATAAAACGCACCTGCCACGACGCGGCCGACTTGCTGACCTTGTCAGCATACTCGGAAATGATATAGTGTCCCTTGCTAAGGCAACCGCAACGACTTAGCGTCTTGGCGGACACCACGCCACAGCTGCGAAAAGCGCGCACCGATAATTGGTATCCGGCACAGGCGGCCACGCGCCCGCACTGAAAACAAAAAGTCATCTACCTGGATTAGCATTGCGTGCGCAACATCAGGAGGCCCGCCATCGCCCACGCACGCCATGAGATGATTGCATCGGACAGCCGCATAGCCCCATTCGACGCACGATCGCACGTCGTCGTTGCCCTCGACACACTTGAAATCGATGGCCAGGAACGTCTTGTCTCGTCTTGCCCAGAGTTCCCGGATGGCAGTTGGTTCGCCGGCCCGAATGCGTGCTTTGAGGGCGGCAACGGCGACGGCGGGGAGTGTCGCATGGAGCTTGTTATAGGTCGGCCCGTCACTGACGTGCCAGAGTTGCCGTTGGGCGGTCTCGAAAGGCACGACGAGGTACACGTTGTCCATCTGTGGAAGCATCTCTCCGAAGCTACAATCGACAAGGGTGGGAGGGGAACGAACGAATGAGTCCCTCGGAAAGAGATCGACGCTGCGCGAGGACGCACCGCAACTTGATCATCTTCAGGAAGGAGATGATGGAGCTCGTCCGCGTCACAATGTGGGCGCACCCCGTGCGTGCATCTGTGACGGTGATCACGGGCCAGGAGAAGGCAAGGAATTGTTCAAACGTCTCAAAAAACTGGCCCCACGTCCGATCATGCCTATGATGGTCGAACGATTAGCGAGACAATGATGTTGGGACATGGTGCATGCCCCACCACGACACGCCATGGAGTTGGAAATAGCCGATGTAGGCCGAGTAGACCTGGGAGTGTGGGGATATATGAGAACCGTGCGTGGCGCACCCAGAGTAGCGAAAAGAGCCGCACAGACTGAAGGTCATACTCCCAACCTTGAGGATCGACTAGGTGAGAGTCAGGCATGGCGAAAAGTTCACGAAGGTGGTGTGACCGAGTGGTCTGACAGGCGACAACCGACGGCAAGCTGCACCTAGATGGAAGTTGGGACGCGCTGCGCCAGGGAAACGAGGAAGAGGCGGACGACCGTTGTAGCAATTTAACTATAATTTAGACTGGATCAAAGTGTGGAACCTAGGTTACCGATACGCGTGAGTATGCATTACAATATATTACGGCTCAGGGAGCAAACATGGTACCTCGTACGTATCGGCATGAAGACGCCGCCATCACCGAGAAGGGGCAAACTCTAATTTGCTAGCTTGATGTGGCACTTCGTGCCACCATGCGGGCCTGGTTGTATTTGTTAAACGAATAAGAGATCGCAGATTGAGCATCTTGCGCCATACACACACGACATTCGCATTGTATTTGCAACATGGGTACATCAATTCACAACAGGGCGTGGAAACTGTTGAAGTCCGAGCACGCCGCACGCACGGGCGATGATGGCTGCGGAGGACAAAGATGGTTAGCTCAAAAAAAAACTCGACATGAGAAGGGAAAAAAGCGTCAAAAAAAGGGTCAGAGACTTGAATGGGTCCCGTAAGGAACACGCCCAATGTGCATGCACGTCACGCTCGCAATTATACTACATCCTGTACGAAAAAGCTGGCAGACGGGCGCTGCGACTTACCTAGACAAGTAGCTCGCCGCTCAGTTCAGCGTCAGGCCAACTCCGAATCGCTGAAACATGACATTCAGTCAACAGATGCACACAGCCGAAAGACAGGGTCAGGCAAAAGGAATTTGTGTTGATCTCATGGCCTATCGAGACAGGCCATCGAAGTGAGCTGAGTATCACGAACATCTCATCACAAAAGAGAACGAAAGAAACGTAGCACACACCTCCCAGAACCAGCCATGGAAGCATCCAAGACATGCGTGAGCTTTATGAGACTCGGCAATTGCCGGTCCGACCTGCCCTCAACAGGTGTGGCCACAACTGTACAGCACCACACCACTCTGTCCCAAGGCTCCTTGCGCGCCCACTCAACGCCGGGAAGAATGCAGATCTTCGTCAAGACCCTCACGGGCAAGACCATCACCCTCGAGGTGGAGTCTTCCGACACCATCGACAACGTCAAAGCCAAAATTCAGGACAAGGAAGGGTAAGCCCGGTCCCGTCCCCCCGCACCAAGCCGCCCCGATGACGTGACCGACGGACAGCATTCCTCCAGACCAACAGCGTCTCATTTTCGCCGGGAAACAGCTCGAGGATGGTCGTACGCTGAGTGACTACAACATCCAAAAAGAGTCTACCCTCCATCTCGTCCTCCGGTACGTCCCCTTTGCCGTCCCGCTCGCGACAATGGCAAGCGAGTGGCCAAGTTTCCTCTCGCCCTCGAGGGTCCTTGCCGCATGCTCATACCATGGGGCCGATTTTTAGTCTCCGTGGCGGCATTATCGAACCCTCGCTCAAGGTCCTCGCGGCAAAGTACAACTGCGATAAGCAAATCTGCCGCAAGTGCTACGCACGTCTCCCACCGCGTGCGACCAACTGCCGCAAACGCAGCTGTGGCCACTCTTCTCAGCTCCGCCCGTGCGTGTGCCTACTTTACTTTTCTCTTGTTGCTCCACACATCTCGTCCTTGCTATTGGTTCCGATCGGACATGAACTGAAACGTTGTCTGCTTGTAGCAAGAAAAAGTTGAAGTAGTCGCCACTCGGATCTATCCACCGTTGCGTATGCGTGTATGCGCGCTCGACACGCGGAAAACACGTTACGAGACGATGATAGGCACGACTTTGGACGGCTGTTCGTTGGAAGGGGAGAGGCATGTACTTTATATTATCGCACCCAACTGGCATATATGCAGCTCATGACGCCCCGTGTGCCCAAGATTGTGAGCAACATGGTGCCGTACATGGGCGCGAGTTCTAGTTTTGATCCAAATGGCATTCTCCTGCGTAATGTCCGCCTTTTGACGCTAGCGTGATTGGCAGCATTATAGACGCGCTTACGACGTCGTGGGATGGAGGGAGTCAAGGGGGTGAAAGAAGTCGACCTGTTGCGACCGCCCGTTATGCGCACGCCCGGCAAGTCCACCTCTCGGTGCCTGATAAAAAAACGTAAAGAAAAAAAAAAAACACTGGGGACGCTTTCAATTCCAATCGCTTCTTTCAAAGGCCGACAGGGCATGCCAACGCTTGTCAGCATCTCAAGCGTGCAATGACGGCAAGTGAAAATCAACGAGGACCAAGGATTAAGGGACGTCTATCCACACGTCCAATCCCCAATATAAACATAAAAGAAACGGGAGGGGGAGGGGGGGAGAAAAACACGCTCATCGTTCGTGGCAGTATTCCGATGACTCGACGTCGTCCGCTCTTCAAAAGAATAAGAAGAAAGAAGAAAAAAAAAGGCGCTCGACGACGCTTCTCCAGACACGCTACCTACTAGCCTAGCGTCGGGTCCAAGGTCGGGGGCAAAAAGGAAGGAAAAGAAGAACTTCGGAAGGCTCGGTTCGGTTCGCACTACCAGCGCGCGCGTCACTTAACCGAGGATTCAATATAACCAACCCTCGCAATTGAAGTACAGCGCCGCTATGACGGGAGAAACGGAGAGACAGGCTCGTTCGCTCGGTTAGGACCTGCCCCGTCTTCTTGACATTCGAGACTCGAGGAATTGCACAGGGACGTGCACTTGTGTGTCGGCATCCCGATGGATTACCTCAGGGCCCAAGAGAGGGGGGGAGGAGGGGGGGTGTTGGACGTGCATAGCCGAGAGACTTGCCAACTTGACATGTCCACCGTTTCAGCCCCCATCGACCTCACTGTTCATGTTCACCAGGTTGCAGAGGAAACAAAAAACAAGGGGGAGACGGAGGAGGGGAAGCCTGGGCAGCGCAAAACGCAACGTTGCGTTTGGCAAACGACATCTTTCATTAAAATTTTTCAAGAAAAAAAAAAGAAAAGTTTGCGTCTGTCCGAGCGTGTCCACACGGGATGCGGAAGCAAGCGTCTGTTAATGTCTGACCACAAGGAACGACGAGCAAACACGATTGACAGGAACGACGACCATCACACTACTCAAAAGAGACCAAAAAGAAAAAAAAGGTATACGAGAGCGAGACCCCCCAGAGTGTCAGAGTGAAAAAGGAAAACGCTTCGCGAGAGGGAGGCACAGGGCGTTTTCGTTTACAAGGCCATGGCAGCGCCTGCGACGGCGGAGAGCACAAGTGCGGCAGCGGGGATCATGCCAGGGATCTCGAGGGCGGCAGCACCTCCGCTCAGGCGCGAGGGGGTGGCAGAGGGAGAGGACGTCGTTCCAGTAGAGGCGGTG
The DNA here is from genome assembly GCA_038090195.1 of Boletellus deceptivus. NCBI lineage: Eukaryota > Fungi > Basidiomycota > Agaricomycetes > Boletales > Boletaceae > Boletellus > Boletellus deceptivus. The sequence continues at coordinate 32,565 of JBBPMG010000094.1, forward strand.
GAAGAGCTTCGAGCCGTAGTCAGAGAAGACGATGACGACGACAGAGAGGCGGTGGTCGTCGACGCAGTGGAACTGCTCAAAGAACTAGAACACGACCGTCAAACGACGTTCGACTGAAAAGGGACTCGACGACGTACGCGGACGAAGAACTGGAGGTGGTGGACGACTCGCTGGTCGAGCTAGAAGTCGCGGAGGTGATAGAGAATGAACCACTCGAAGCATATACTTGGTTTACGTTGCTGTGAGGATGGCGCGACATCAACACCCAGCCACGATCAAAGCATGAAACCGCACTTGACAGCAACAGCCTCGAAAGAATATTCCCTGTTTCAAGGCGTGTTCGTCAGTCACAGCGAGCAGGGCATGCGGCGCAAGGAGTCATGTACCCATCATCGACCTGAGGGATCACGAAGGTCACCTGTCCATTGCTGGTCATCAAATTATTCGCGACAGCGTAATAGTAGTGGAATTCGGGGTTGATTAGCTCCAAGGTAAAGGTTGACGGATCGGTGGTGCTGGCCGTCCAAGCGACCGTCAGTGTCTGACCTGATGTTGCTCCAGTTGGCGCGTTGAGGGTAAGAGCAGACACAAGAGGAAGAGCAAGCGCAAGGGCGCTACAAAGCAAAACTGAGAGACGCCCAGCGCAGGAAATTGGTCAACACCCACACAAAGTTGGCAAACATCTTTCCTCGTCAGAAACAACAGCGAGAAGCAAGAAACGAAAGAGCAAAGGGGACACTCGAAAGAGCTGCAAACGCTGAAGAGAGAAAACAAATGCAAGACAGACGGGCTTTTATTCCCGTCGCTTGAGTGACACGCCATTCTCACGCCATGCCCAAGGTCGTCAAACATGCTCGGGTGTTAGACATGAAACAAGTGGACGAGCTTACCCAAAATGAGTGGAACGAGCATTACCCGACATCAACGTGGCACGAAAAGAACGCCGATTGCGATCACGTACCACACAGTCTTGAATAGGAGATGGAAAGAGGTCAATGATATTGTCCAAGTGTCCAGACGAGGAGACATGGTCCAATCACAAAGGACGGAATGCTAGGCAGTCATTGTAATGTAAAATACCATCCAACTCGCCAACACCAAGAAGAAAAAGATCCAAGGAAAATGGTATACGAGACAAGACCCTAATGCAACAGTCAAACAAGAATGCTTGCCTGTCTGCAGAGGTCCTTTTCGACAAGCCGTTTAGAAGACCATGGCAGCACCTGCAACCGCCGAAAGGACGAGAGCGGCAGCAGGAACCATGCCAGGCACCTTGAGAGCAGCAGCACCCCCGCTGAGACTCGAAGGGGAGGAAGAAGCCGAAGAGGTGCCAGAGGCAGAAGCAGAACTGGAACGGACAGTCAGAGAGGAAACCGATGACAGGGAACCAGTAGTAGTAGCAGTAGCAGTCGTCAATGGGGTAGAGGCAGTGGCAGACGAACTAAAACAACAGTCGATACATGCCCGCCACCTACCAAAACGAAGGACTTACGTAGACGATTCACTAGAAGTGCTAGAGCCGGTCGAGGTGGCGGACGTGGCAGAGCTCGAGCTGGAGCTAGCAGCGGAGACGCTGAACGTGCCGGTAGAAGAGTAGACCGTGTTCACGTCGCTGCAGAGACGTCAAATCAGTGCTCACTCATTACCAAAATATCCTTACTTGGTGGCAACGGCGTTAAGACTGTAGTCACTTCTTTTGGTTTGAAACAGTTTAATCAACGATATAATCGAGAATAGGAGGAGCAAGTCACCTACCCGGGGTCAACCTGAGGAAGCGTGAGGGTAATCGATCCAAGGCTCGTCTGCACATTGTTGGCAATGGCATATTCGTGATTGAAGGCATCGTTGACCAGCTCCAGGGAAAAGTAGGCAGGGTCGCTGGTGGAGGCTGTCCAGGTGATCGTCACTGTACCCCCCGGGGATGCATTCGTAGGAGCACTGAGGGTGATGACGGCGGAAGCAAAGGGAAGGAGGAGCGCGAGGGCACTGCACGACAACGCTGAGAACGACAGGGGAGACAAAGACAGGGGAGACCTACGCGAGCTGGGCAAACATGCTTTTTCGCAAGGAGCAGGAAAAAGAGCGCGACGGGGGAGGAGGGACCTACGGGAGTTGGGACAAGGGAAAAAAAGAGAGGCTGACGGCCTTTTATTGGTGGGCGGACTGGATACCAACCAGCAACTCTCACGCCGTTTCTGGCAGCGTGCCGGCAATGCAATGTTCCACTTGGCAAGGGTTTTCTCAGACGGGCGATCGGACGGCACTGGCCGGGCGCAGTCGGAGAGTTCTATGTCCACCCGAACGGATCACATTGCACATTACGGCCACAAGGACTCACCCATACGTACGCTACAATGTACACCGTTACGAACGCCATCACGCTGCCCTGGAGATGCGAGGAGCCAACGCAAAGCCTGTTCCGCACTCTGTCCTGTTTCGGCGGTGTTCTTTGTCGCCCGAACGAGTATGGCAAGCGGGCTAATAGATCTGCGTGGGAAGAAGGAAGCGTGGGTCACGCAACACGCGCACGCCCGAAGACGGACACACCTCGTCGAACGGCCGGGTGTCGTTCAGACAGCTCTCCCAGACCTCGTTCACAGCGCGCGCCGCCGTGGCCTCGTCCGGACACGCGGGGTTTGCCCGCACAGAGAGCACTGCCCGTCGGCGCACACACGCCTAGGTGCGATCGGAAAGGAGGCGTCTAAGACCAAAATGGCAATCGTGAGGGAGAGACGCTCGCCTGGTGCTGTTTCGTGAACGACACGTGTCCCCGGCCGAGTTCACGCAGGTACCTGCAGTCCCCGCTGAGGCTGTTGGCGCGAATCTTGGCCGCGGATGTCATCCTCAAGGACGGAACCAGACGCACATCACTCACTTCGCTGCAGGCGTGGTGCCGCAGATTGTGCCAGTCGACGTTGAACTTGCAGTGGTCGTACATGTGCACGAGTTCGTGCGTCAGCGTGTCCTCCATCTGCCGCTTGCTGGTCGGGTGGTTCTGGCAGAGCACGATCGCGCCCGCGGGGTGGAATCCTCCAGAGCGCGTAAGATCGCACGGGGCACACATGATATTCTCGGGGGGCACGGCGCAGCCGGACAGACGGAGGTGCTTGAGCATGAACACGACGGACGGACCTGTGGACGCCGGCGGGCGAGGTGAGCACCTGCACGCGGGGGGACGCCAGCACGGACTGTAGTGGACGAGCTCGGTCTTCCATTTTTCGCAGCGAGCGTGCTGCTGGTCCTCGAGGGCACGCTGGCGTTCTTCGGGCGCGATGCCAACGCCAGTGAGCACGGCGGCCTTCTTGAGCCACCGCTGAAACGCACCCGCGCTGGCCGGGTCCGCGGGCGAGGAGGAGGAGGCCATCACGCTCGAACAGGAAAACGCGGTCTCGCTAGCCTCGCTGCACAATCGCCCAGCCGTGCGACTCTCTCCACAGCACATCCTCCACGTACCGACTGAACGTGCTCCCCTCCGTCCCCACCACACCCCACGCCCTTCCCATCACCAGCGCATCCACTATCGGCCCCACATACCCTGCCAGCGGCACCCCGTCATATCCGTTCCGCAACCCCACCAGATGCCCCGTCTCGCGCACAAACGACGCCAGGGCAAACGTACATGGAAACGTGCGTGTCAGCACCGCGAGCAGCACGTCGTCGAGGCCATCCGGTGCATCCGTCGCAATGAACAGCGGCACGTTCAGGCGACCGAGTCTGGGCTGCGTATATAGTCGGCTACGACAGGCTTGTTTGGGCGAGAACACGTCCGCGAGCGGCAGAGGGGGAGGATGGGGCGCCCGCAGACCGGCTACGTCGGGTGGTGCCTCGGGCGGCTCCAGCACTTTCTCCTCGTCTTCCCCGCCCGCGCCTATCGTCGATAAAACATGTCTCTCGAGCCACTGCGCCGTCTCCACGTCTACACCCACCACGTCGCGCACGAGTCTCCACCAGATGAGCCTCACGTTGGTGCGTGCCCCAGCTTGAAAACGACCGTCCCCCACGCGGACATGCGCAGCCACGTACGTCCCCCCCAGCGCCTCTCCGATCCTCTCCGCAGCCAGCGCCAATGCCGCATTCCCCAATATCGTGTGTCGCCTCACCTCTCCTCGAACCCGTCTGTTCTCTGCCCTCCGGAGCCGAAGCCGTGAGGAGCCAAAGAGCGTCCCGAGCTGGATGAGCCGCTGAGGCGCAGCGACGAGCACCTCGATGGGGATAGTGTGCGCGTACTTGTCGCCCTCCCGCCCCGGCGCCGGCGTGTCCACAAACTGGTACTCATAGGGCTCATTGTCGGGGAGGAACAACGTCTCGTCGGGACGTATGCCCAACCTTTCCTCCATCCACGCCGCGGACCCGTTTGAGACGCGTACGAGCGTCTGCTCGGCTTCGATTGGCGCCAGATCCACCAGCCACGCCCACGGGACGAGCGTGTACGTCCTGTAGTCGACGCATTCGTCGGGTGGGGGTACGTCCGTGGGAATGTATGCGCAGTGGCGACGACCCTGCCGCTTGTCGCTCAGCGCGAGCATCCGGGCGAGCGTGCCCGAGCGGACGTAGCGCAGCGCCTTGGGACCGAGACGGGCGGGCGGGACGAGCAAGGTACGGTTGAGCAGCCGTGCGAGCGTGACGGCGTTTTCGAGCGCGATCCGCTGGTTGTGAAGACCGCTGTGCGGGAGGTAGGCGAGGTAGGCGACCCCACGATCCATGCGGAGCGCGTCGAGACGGGCATTGGGCTCGTCGAGTACGTCCTGCGTGATGTCGAGCAGCTGGCGGGGCGGGGTCATCGGCTCGTGCGGGGCGGTGGAGGGGGGCGCGTCAGGCGCTTCAAAGATGGTGTGCTGGGACGCGCTGGCTGTTCGAGACACGTTCAGCGAGAGCGGGGGGAGACACGTACGGATGGAACATGATGGCCGTACCTCGTTCTGAACAGCCAGTACGCACACGCAAAGCAGGCGAACGCACCGCACGCCAAGACGGTGACGAGCATGACCAGGCGGCGAGTGCGGCGGTAGGGTACGTGGAGATGCGTGCGCGAGGACGGGTCGGAAGGTTGGCGCAGGCCGGACCTGGAGTTGCGCGGTGGACGCATGCGGTAGGCGCCCTTTTCGGTCGAGACGGAGGGCGACTGGAAGGCATACCTCGGCGTGGTGGACATTTGGGGGGGCAACATTGTTCTGCGACACAGGGACGAGTCGTGGTGTTTGTTTGTGCATGTTGAATTCCAAAGGCCGTGACTAGCAATGTGGACGCAGATTCCACAAGCGGAGTCCTCGCAAGCCCATCGGTCCGATCGTTATTGCCTATCATGCGGCTGGTCTGAGTCGCCTCCCCTTCGTCCACTTGCCGCCATGCCACAAGTCTTACTGTTTTCGTTTGTCCAGCCTGAAGGGCGAGTCGTATGTTGTCTCGTCAGGTGTTAATCCACGCCCTGACACCTCTCTCAAGACAGAGCCAACCACGTCACCAAATTCTGTGCCGTTCAGCAGCGAGACAAAGCTGATCCGCACGTGCGCTGTGGCTATGGGGGCTCATATGGCCTCGGTCACTCGTACGTCCTCTTGCCGTGACCAAGACGCGGGGAGAACGACGGGACGTCGCTGTGGCTTCATGTCATCCCGCATCCGTTTCCAAGAGACTCGATACCAGGTCTGGGGATACTCGGATCGGCGCTCGAGGACGTGCAGAGCGCGCTGGCGGACATAGTCAGAGCATACTTGAGAACGTCGAATCTGACGTCGAACGGTACAGGTGGGCGGTATCTTTGTGTCGCTGAAAGAGACCGGGGGATACGGTAATCCCATATGTTCTAGGTGGGCTCGAGAATGGTGTGATGCCAGCCACCTCAGCTTAGGATGACACCTTCACCACCGCTCGACTCGTACGCCCTCTCGTGGCGACGGTGAGTCATCGTCCTCGTACCTCTCTTTGCTTAGGACGATGCATGCAATCGTAGTCTCTTCGCGGTCTTTTTGAATCCCAGTCTGTCGCGTCATGGAAGACGGGGACTCCGAAAAACAACGTCCAGCATAAGAGCAAAGCGAAGAAAATCGAGCAGAGCAGGGAGACTCGCAGCGCGGCGATGTCAATGGCGAAAGAGGAGCATCCCATATAAAAAAGAGCGGCATCTTGGTCTGGAGAAAACCTGTTGCCGACTTGACCGCCTGTCTCGAAGGCCTGCCCTCTACTTGAGCACCCGCACCTGCACCATCGAGTTCGTTACCCGTTGTCATGCGAATTCGTTATCTGGACGCAGGTGAACGACCTGCAACTGCCTCGAAGGTTCTAGCAGCGAGGAGGATCGCAAGACGTCCTTCCAACCCGTTCACATCACAGACTGGGAACGGTCAGTATGCACAGACTGAATAGATGACACCTCGATATACAGGTCAAGTACCCGTCTCGGATGTCCCGTCGAGCTCGAAACATGCTCCCGATGCGTTCGTAATTCTTCCTTAGTCGTCTGCGGCTGCTGATAATCGTGATTGGAAACGCATGGTATTCGCAGATGGAGTGACCTTCCAACAAATTATGCAGGTACTTCTAGATTGGCATGAATACTGAATGCTGTTCTCCTGTGGGGATTGAGGCCTTTGGCGACTCAGAACCATAGAGGTCAATCATGTTTGTTATCTACAAAGATTTCACATATGTTAGACAACTTCGTCAGTCCGGGCCAATGGGACTCACAGGCCGCTGTACGAAGAGATTTTATCCAAATTTGATGAGCCACTGGCAGCCAGTTCACTGCAATCCGGTCCCGGCGCGGCCCAGGCGGCCATGTACTCACAGCCGCGTTGCGACCGCATGTTGGTTCGCAGTGTCCAACCTCTCTTACACCTACCATCATCGCTATTCCCAAGCACTTCATATTCGCTTACAACAGTATGAGCACAGCCAGTCAAGCTCAAAACATCAATCCGATCGTGTGTGCACACGCCTATTAGTGAGTTACCTCTAGGTAGACATGCTTAACGGTGTTCTAGGGCAAAGAAACTTATTATAAAGGGTGGGCTGGCACCCTCGTCCTGTCGTCGCTTGCGAATTCAGCTGCTTTCTCCAGATATCGAGCTTCGCGCTCCAGTGGGGTACAGACTCCCACTTGCGAGGCAATTCTGCATTGCGTTCTCTGTAGGAGATGCTTTGTCGTCGGCCGAGGAGAAAAAGGATCATACATTCTGGAACGAGAGTCTGTCTTTGTGCGTATAGAACCACTGTCTTTCGCCAAAGGGTGCTAATTCTTGTTAGTGATGTGAAGGAACTCGTCTCGCGTTTTTTGTCAAGGTTTTCCGGAAGCACCGCATGAGCTTCAGGATGGACGAAGTGGTCGCAACCCTCACCGATACTGTCGATGGGATAATTGGCAAATCGAAAGATGGCTCTTGTTGGTGGCGGCTTGTCGGCTACTGGCACGATCGCTGCCACGCAAAGTATTTGCGGGGTGTCTCGGTAACGGGACCTCCGATGGGCCGGATCTCTCGAGGATGACGATCAAGTTTAAGCTGCTTGCCGAGCTGTGCAAGGATGTTGGCACAGACGATCCTCGGGTTGCGGCCGGCCGTCAACACAGCGACGTCATCGAGAAAGCGAAAGAAAGCATCATGGGGTTCGGCTCCTCACCTGCAGCTATCGGCATCGCCAGCTCGATGGTCAGCAATGCCACACACGTGGTTCACACTGTACAGGCATTCAACAACACTTGGGGTGATCTGCTGGATAAGGTCAAGATGATTAACCGGATTGTTGCCAACATCGCTCAACTGCGGGTATTTCGAGTCTGAACGTCCGATAGGTTCATCCATATGCATCCATGGCGTGGTCGATCATCTCGTCCGGCACCCAGGTTTGTCCCTTGATCCCTCCACGTCCGTCACGTTTCTGACGTTTCTGACGTTGTACAGGTGGTCGTAAGTCAGGAAGATCACGACGGGATCATTCGTTTAGCCCGCGCGATGAGCGACGCGTTGACATTCTCTAACGTCGCCGAACTGTTGAAGGCGATCGGGGCTCACGTCAAGCCGATCACACTCTTGATCCAGCAAGTGACGGAATGCGCTTATTTTATTATCGAGTATACAAAGCAAAAGAACTTCTGTCAGGTCGCTATCGTGTGCGTAACACGGCTTTGGCTGATCTCTATACATAGGGGTTCGAACTGTGAAATATGCAATTTCGGATATCGATGCGAGGATCAAAGACAACAAGAACAAACTGAAGGAACTAAAAGCCGCATTCTTGGAGGGAGTGACGCTGTGGATGGGGGTCACCGTCATTCGTATGATGAGTGATATCGAGCACACCGGTAGGTCCAGACCTTATCATTACAGACAAGTCCTCACGAAGTTGGACATAGCGGAGGCCGTGGACCTGAACGACATGCTGTATGCGCCGGGGGCTAGATATGTGGAGGAGAAGGGATGCCTTCCTGGGACTCGCAAGTCCATCCTCGATACAATTTACGGCGTTCTCAACAACCCGTCGAAGGACGCGCCACAAGTGTGTCTTCTAACCGGGGTGGCCGGATCGGGGAAGTCTGCGATTGCTCAATCGGTTGCTCAGCTATTCGACGAGCACGAGAGGCTAGGATCATCGTATTGCTTCTCTATCACGGACGTGGCGAGGCGGAATTCTGGGAATGTGTTCAGCACGATCGCTCGGGACCTGTGCGACCATGATGCTCAGTACAGGTCCGCACTCTGGGCGGTCGTGAAAAAAAGCCGGGCGTTGCGGATGTCGACGTCGCCGTCCGAGCAAATGCGGCGGCTAATTGTGCAACCGAGCGCAGACCTTCAGTTCGTGGAGCCACTTCTGGTCGTCATCGATGCCCTAGACGAAAGTGGGAGTGCAGACGATCGCAAAGAACTTCTGGCAAACTTGTCGAAGCCCGTCACCGAAGGAAACTTGCCTACCAACCTTCGGTTCCTCATCACCACCCGCCCTGAGAACGACATAGTTGACGCACTTCCCTCGAGCCGAGAGGTTTTCCATATGAACCTGGGGGATGTCTCCGACGATGATGTTGACAGAGACATCTGGAACCTTGTCCACCACTCGCTTCATCAATACGGCGTGCTTGAGTCCTCATAGCCTGGTTGGGGTTGGTGTCAGCTCCTTGTGGAGCATTCTCAACATCTATTTCAATGGGCATCCACTGCATGCAGGTTTATCGACGGTCGTACCGCTAATGGACTCAACCCATGCGAGCGGCTGCGAATAATTCTGGACAGGAAAAATAGTGAAGGTGTCCGCCCGCTGGACAACCTTTACCTGACCGTGCTGGAGCAGCAGTTTTTACTTCCCATTTCTCAACGCCGATTTCGTAAAGTAATGGCTGTTTTACTAGTCCTCCACGAGCCGCTCTCGCTAGCTTCCCTCTCCACTGTCCTTACCGATCGCTCAGAAATCGAAGGGATCGTCACGTCCTTTGGATCATCACTTGATGGGGTCCGAGAGGTCATCAAGCCCCTTGGATCGTTGCTCGAGGGCGTGCATGATGAAGACAAGCCTGTCCGCTTCCTGCATACTTCGTTCCGCGATTTTTTACTTGACAAGGACCGCAGTCTCTCCTTCCACGTTCAGATTCAGCCTGAACACTCCCTCGCCCTCGGACAAGCATTGATTGCGTGTATGCGTAGTAAGCTCCGGTTCAACATGTGCGACCTGAAGAACTCGCGACTCCGGAATGCCGCTGTTCCTGACCTGACTGAACGAGTCAACTTGGCTATTCCTCCCTACCTCTCCTATGCGTGTCAATATTGGAATATCCACTGCACACCAGAGTTGCTGAATGATGTCACAGGATTCTTCAAGAGTTTCTTCACCTACTGGATGCAAGCCATCAGCCTCCTTTCCCTCTCCTCAGTGTCACCTATTCTGTCTGCCACAAAAACTTGTGGTATTCTCATGGATGGGGCCAAGGTAAATTGCAGCATGGTAGCAGAGTGGTTGTCACTGATGAAAATGATATTAGGATGAAGATATCTCCATACTAGCTTCAGAAGCACACCAGTTTATTGAGGTGTTTGGTCCTGTCCTGAGAGAATCCACTCCTCATCTATATCTGTCAGCATTGCCACAGACTCCTACTAGCTCTCCACTTTGCTGACTTTGGATAAATCACCTGCAGAAACATGCCTCCTGTACTTCTGGGCATCCTGTTGGTTGGCCTGCAGAGGTGCATATCCTACAGGGGCATTGGGATGATGTCACCTCTGTTGCCTACTCACCAGATGGCAGACATATTGTCTCTGGTTCACAAGATCAGACTCTCAGGGTTTGGAATGCAACTACTGGAGAATGTATAGCAGGTCCATTCCAGGGGCATGAGGATTATATCACCTCTGTTGCCTACTCACCAGGTGGCAGGCACATTGTTTCTGGCTTCTGGGACAAGACCATCAGAGTTTGGAATGCAACCACTGGAGAGTGTGTGGCTGGTCCATTCCAAGGACATGAGAATTGTGTCACCTCTGTTGTCTGCTCACCAGATGGCAGGCACATTGCCTCTGGCTCTAGGGATAACACCATCAGAGTTTGGAATGCAACCACTGGAGAGAGTGTGGCAGGTCCATTCTATGGGCATGAAGGTTATATCACCTCTGTTGCCTACTCACCAGATGGCAGATGCATTGCCTCTAGCCCAGATGATGAGACCCTCAGGGTTTGGGATACAACCACTGGAGAGTGTGTGGCTGGTCCATTCCAGGGACATGAAGAGTCTGTCACTTCTGTTGCCTACTCACCAGATGGCAGACACATTGCTTCTGGATCTATGAATGACACCATCATGGTTTGGAATGCAACTACTGGAGAGAGTGTGGCAGGTCCATTCTTGAAGCATGAGCATTGGGTTACTTCTGTTGCCTACTCACCAGATGGCAAGCACATTGCCTCTGGCTCAAATGATCAGACTATCAGAATTTGGGATGCAGTTACTGGGGAAAGTGTGGCAGGTCCATTCCAGGGACATGAAGATTATATCACCTCTGTTGTCTACTCACCAGATGGCATGCATATTGCCTCTTGCTCTACTAGTATGGATAACACCATCAGGGTCTGGAATGCAATCACTGGAGAGAATGTAGCAGGTCCATTTCAAGGACATGAACTTGATGTCACCTCTGTTGCCTACTCACCAGATGGCAGACACATTGCATCTGGTTCAAAAGATAAAACCATCATGGTTTGGAATGCAGCCACTGGACAAAGTGTCATAGATCTATTCTTGGAGCATAAACATTGGGTCACCTCTGTTACCTACTCACCAGATGGAAAACACATTGCCTCTGGCCCACAGGATAAGACTATCAGAGTTTGGGATGCAACCACTGGGAAGTGTGTGGCATGGCCATTCCAGGGACATAAACATTGAGTCACCTCTGTTGCCTACTCACCAAATGGCAAGCATATTGCCTCTGGCTCAGATGATCATACCATCAGAGTTTGGAATGCAATTACTGGAGGGACTGTGGCAGGTCCATTCCAAGGGGATGAATACTCTATTACTTCTATTGCCTACTCACCAGATGGCAGGCACATTGTCTCAGGCTCTTGGGATGACATCATCAGAATTTGGAATGTGACCACTGGAGAGTGTGTAGCAGGCCCATTCCAGGGACATGAAGATGCTATTACCTCTGTTGCCTTCTCACCAGACAGCCAGCATATTGTCTCAAGCTCAGATAATAACACAATCAAGTTGTGGAGGACAGGAGAGCTTTTTTCCTATACTGATCTACAGTTGAATGATGGCTGGATTGAATCTTCCAGTGGTTCTTGCTATGGATGGCCTACACCTTGGCATAGGCATTGTTCTTATCTTGCAGTTCATTCCTTAGTTATAACTTCAAATAACATTTACCACCTCAATGTTGATTCTTCTTTGTTTGGAGAATCTTGGATTGATTGCTGGAGATAATTTCTCTTCCCTCCTTTGATCAGCTGTTAGGCTTGACTATATCTACACACACATTTTGCTGTTTGTTCTTCACCATGTATACTGAGTAGGAATCCAGGCTGATCATCACTACTTTGATTATACAGTTGTATTTAGTACTGAGAATCATGTCTTCTCCATTAGTAGCAATGAGTATGTATTAGTTGACAGAGTACATGTGCTCAACAAAATGCATGGCATTCTGTTAAATAATATAATCAATTTGTTCAGTGGGATTATCCCCAATGTCTATGTATATGGTACATATCTTTCAACAGGATAATGATCCAAAGCATACCTCTAGGAGAGCTCAAAAATGGTTTGAAGAGCAAGATATTGAGCTTCTGGATTGGCCTACACAATCTCCAGACCTTAATTCCATTAAACACACTTGGAATCACCTCCAAAGGTGTCTCTCAACCTGTAAGGATGCACCTACAGGGCTCCATCAATTATGGGAAAGGGTGGTGATAGAGTAGATGGAGATTTTTGTAGAACAGTGTCAAAAGTGGATAGAAAGTATGCCTAGAAGATTTGAAGCAGTAATTAAAGGAGCTCATACCAAATACTATATACCTGGAGTTTTGTAAAGTCAAAAAACTGTCCACATGGGATGTCATTTTAAAATGGCTGTTATTTGTTCACACCTTGATCAAATCTCTTGATTCCTAGATGGATAGAGAGCCTTTGGTTAGTACCTCATTTCATCCTCTCATAGTTTAGATATGGGATAGGGTTTATCTGGGTTAGGGGCCTTTAATCCAAAACATGTGAATATGCAAACAGTTTTTAAGCCACATACACATACATATAGTACAAGTGGGAGAGGATGACTATTTTAACTTGATTGATTAGGTTGGGAAATGCAGCATTCAACCTGAGCAGTCAAGCATTCTTCAGATTACAGTCTCACAGTATTGAACCTGGCATGCTCCACATGCAGGCAACTAACACTCATTCTAGGTGAAGGGAGTGCTAGGACAAGATCCATATACATGTGGAGGGAAATTTTGACCCTTGTCAAGCAAAAGCTCACATAATAATACATGATGTGGTCTAATTGGCTTATTCTCATTATCTATACCATCAAGTAGCAACCCAAGGGGCTTGATAACCTCTCACACTTTGAAACTACTATCAAAAGAGTGTGGAGGCAAGAGAGAGCCACACACATCATGTCTATGGGGGTTCATACAACCTCACTCAGGAGTCATACATATGTCAGAGATTGCAACTCTGATTAGGTCTGCCACTCTAGTCTGACAACTCCAGTCCTCCTCTGGAACCACTGTTGAACTTCCCTGTATACTTCCATCTTCTTTTGTCTCCATGTGTATGGTATGTTCTCAACTTCATTAAATCTTTTTTAGAGTTACATCAGAGTTGTGGAGTTACAAGCACACCTTCATCCCAGGGTATTTAGTTTGTACTTTGCTTCCTTTCATTCCTCAGTCATTCTTCCAACCTCTGGGTAGTGGCTGAGGTGAGTATTACCAGTTTCTTTTGTTTATTGCCTTGCTTACTGTACATCTCAGCTCTCAAAAACTGTCTACAGTCTCAGGGAGGTCACTTTGATGCATCCATGATGTGTTCAAGGTTAGTCCCTGTCCTGCCAATTCTTGGTCAGTTTTGAGGTGATTGTCTGACATAACTGTTCTTGCATACCCTGCCTTTGTGCTTTCATGTTTTCAGCTCAGCCATTGTATTCCTCATTTTGTATTGGCAACTATCCCTCTGTAGCATCATTGTTCTAGGCTCTTAGACTGCAACCTTGTAACCACTATCAAGCTGACTGGCCTCACATACTGATGCCTCACTCAGGACCAAGCTGATTAGCACTAAATATACACTACACATATGATTCATTGATTCATAGTATTTGTAAGCATAGGAAAAGCAAGAAAAATAAGAAGGGTACAATAAGCCATATGGGAAAGTAACATAGTATCAACATTTCCAACATGTAATCCAGGACTCTCCAAGTAGACAATAATCTGTATCAGCTTTGTAGGTATTGGAAAAGGAAATGATAAGGGAATGAAAGGGAAAATACAAGACAGACCTAGACCAAGGAGTGATCCACCCAAAGCAAGCACCATTAGAAGATTGAATCCAACCATTGTTCTCATACAAATCACCAAAGAAACCAAGCTCCTGGGCCATCCATACCTTGATAGTCTTGTCATTTGATCCAGAGATAAGGTGCTTGCCATCTGGTGAGTAGACAATGGAATGGATCCAATCTGTGTGCCCCTGGAAAGGACCTGCAACACATTGCTCAGAGGTTGCATCCCAAACCCTAATAGTCCTGTCCTCTGAACTGGAAACAATATGCCTGCCATCAGGTGAGTAGGCAACAGACCATATCCAATCTGTATGCCCTTGAAATAGGCCTGCACAGTGTCTGGTAGCTGCATCCCAAACCCTGACAGTTCTGTCTCCTGAGCCAGAGACAATGCTCTTGCCATCTGGTGAGTAGGCAACAGAGCTGACCTCTCTTGTATGTCCCTGGAATGGACCCACCACACATTGACCTGTAGTTGTATCCCAAATCCTGATGGTTTTGTCCCCTGAGCCAGAGACAATGTTCTTTCCATCTGGTGAGTAGGCAATAGAGTTGACCTCTCTTGTGTGTCCCTGGAATGGACCTGCTATGCACTCTCCAGTACTTGCATTCCAAACCCTGATAGTCTTGTCTCCTGAGCCAGAAGCAATGTTTTTGCCATCTGGTGAGTAGACAACAGAGTTAACCTCTCTTGCATGTCCTTGGGTTGGACCTATCACACACTGTCCAGTAGTTGCATTCCAGATTCTGATGGTAGTATCCCAAGAACCAGAGACAATATGTTTTCCATCTGGTGAATAGGAAACAGAGCTAACTTCTCCTGTATGCTCCTGGAAAGGACCTGCCACATGCTGTCCAGTGACCGCATCCCAGATCCTGACAGTTTTATCCTTGGAGCCAGAGACAATGTGCCTTCCATCTGGTGAACAAGCAATAGACCTGACTTCTGCTATGTGTTCCTCAAGTGGACCTATCATATATTGTCCAGTGGCTGCATTCCAGACCCTTATGGTGGTATCCCAAGAGCCAGACACAATGCACCTGCCATTTGGTGAGTAGGCAACAGAACTGATCTGATCCTTATGTCCCTGGAATGGACCTGCAATGCACTCTCCTGTGTCTGCATCCCAGATCCTGATGGTCTTGTCCTCTGAACTAGAAACAATGCTCTTGCCATCTGGTGAGTAGGCAACAGACCAAATCCAATCTGTGTGCCCCTCAAATGGTCCAGCTGTACATTGACCAGTGGTTGCACTCCAGACTCTGACAGTCCTGTCTCCTGAGCCAGAAACAAGGCTCTTCCCATTTGGTGAGTAGGCAATAGAGCTGACCTCTCTTGTATGTCCCTGGAGTGGGCCCACCACACATTGACCTATAGCTGTATCCCAAATCCTAATGGTTTTATCCCCTGAGCCTGAAGCAATGTTCCTTCCATCCAGTGGTGAGTAAGCAACAGAGCTGACATCTCTTGTGTGTCCCTGGAATGGACCTGACACACAGTGGCCTGTGCTCACATTCCAAATTCTAATGGTCTTGTCACTAGAGCCAGAGACAATTTGTTTACCATCTGGTGAGTAGGCAATAGAATTGACTACTTTTTCATGCCCTGTGAATGGACCTGCCACACACTGACCAGTGGTTGCATCCCAAACTCTAATGGTGGCATCCCAGGAGCCAGAGACAATATGCTTGCCATCTGGAGAGTAGGCAACAGAGCTGACCTCTCCAGTATGCTCTTGAAATGAATCTGTCATGTGCTGTCCAGTAATGGCATCCCAAACCCTGATAGTCTTGTCCTTGGATCCAGAGACAATGTACCTGCCATCTGGTGAATAAGCAACATAGGTAACAACACCTGTATGCCCATGCAGGGAATGAATTTCTGCAGGCCAATTGACTGGATGCCCAGAGATGGGGGAGATATGCTTCTGTAGATGATTAACCCATAGCTGGCACAGTGGAGAGTGAGTGGGAGTCTGAGGCAGGGCTGACAGGTAAAGGTGAGGGATAGACTCTCTCAGGACAGGAGCAAATACTTGAATGAACTGGAATGCTTCTGAGGCTAGGATGGAAATCTCATGGTCCTATAACATCTTCAGTACTTACTCAATCATCATATCCTTCCCTACCTTGGCCCATGAATTCAGGATAGTGCAGGTCTCTAGAGCAGACAAGATGGATGAGGTTGAAGAGGAGAGGTTGAGGAGGCTAATAGCTTCAAGCCAGTAGGGAAAGAAGTTCTTGAAGAAGATAGTAACTTCTTCCAGTAGTGCTGGCGTATAGTCAGCATGTTGAAGATGGTCCATCCAATACCGGCATGCATAAGATAGGTGGGAGGGAATGATAGTATTGATTTGATGGACAATGTTTGGGACAGCAGCATTACGCAATGTGGGGTCCTTGAGATCGCAAATATTGAACCTAAGCATATTGCGCATGCAAGCGAGTAGCGCCCGTCCAAGGGAGAGGGAGTGATGGTTCAAAACGCGGACGTGAAAGGTCGAACTGCGCGTCTCATCCAGTAAGAAATCGCGGAATGACGTGTGAAGGGGACGGATGGGTTTTTCTTCATCAAGCACCCCGTTCAATAACGATCCCATAGGTTTGATAACATGTCGTATGCCCGGCCCTTGATCGGGTCCAAAGAGGGCGCAAAGGGATGTAAGTGATAGCGGCTCCTTCAGTGTAAGTAAGACAGCCATTACGTTTCGAAAGGACTGCAGAGCGCCATCGAAGATAAATAGTTGACCTAGTATGGTCCGGTACAAATCATCCAGTGGCCGAACAGAGCCGTCGCTGTCGCTTTGCATGAGTGAATTGAATCGCATGCATGGATCAATCCCTTCAGCACCAATGCCTTGAATAAAGTCACAGGCTGTGGCAGCCCACTGGAACAGACGTTGGGAATGATGAACGAGCAGTCGACACCATTCCTGGTTAGGCCGAAGCAATTCGAGTTCGGAGTATCCGTGAAGAGAATGGTATATAAACCTCTCGATATCTTTGTCAACAACATCCTCAGAGACATCGTCTAATTGTTTATGAACCAAGCGTGAGCCAGATGGAAGGGCAGAGAGGATATCATTTTGTGGGCGAGCCGTAATGAGGAGGCGAAGATTGACCGGTAGCGTATTTTCGGTGATTTGCTTAGAAATAGCTTGTAAAATTTGTCGGCGACTAGCCTGATCACCACTCTCGTCGAGGGCATCAATGACGATAACCAGGGGACCAACAGCATGAATGAACTTGCTAGGTTCGACGATGAACTGTTCAACTTGCTCCGAGGGCGATTTCGATCCTCGCAGCGCTCGGCTATCCTTCACAATCTCCCATAAGGCAGACTTGAACTGAGGGTCATGGTCAGCCAGGTCGCGCGCGATAGTACCAAAGAGGTTTTGCGGAAACCGGCTAGCAATCTCAGTACTGCTGAAACAATATGACGAGCCCAGCCTCTTTTGCCCGTCATATAGTCGAGCGATCGAATGGGCTATAGCGGACTTTCCTGATCCAGCGACACCGGTGAGGAGGCACACCTGCGGGCCGTCTTCGCTAGGATTGTTGAGAACGTTACAGATCTCTTCGATGACAGACTTCCGCGTCCCCTCAAGGCACCCCTTCTCCTGAGCATATCTAGCACCGAATGCGTACGGGATGTCGTTCAAGTCGATGGCTTCGGCTGCATTACCGAGCTGTAAATCCAGCTGTAACATAAAAAAGCGACACTCACTGATACGCTCTGCTGCGTTCATGATACGAACGACGGTAATCCCTGTCTGGAGTACAACACCTTTCAAAAATGCTGACTTAAGTTCTCGCAACTTGTTTTCATAAGCTGTTATCTTCCCATCGACGTCGGAGATCGTGTATTTTGCTGTCCGAATCCCTGAGCACCGAGATTAGCGGTGGACATTGTAAAAGCTAGCAATAACTAACAGAAGTTCTCCTGCTTGGTATATTCGGCAATGAAGTAGCCACACTCCGTCACTTGCTGGATCAGGAGTGTGATGGGCTTCGTGTGCGCCTTGATTGCTTTCAAGGGCTCGGCGTCATGGGCGAACGTGAAGACGTCGCTCATAGTGCCGGCTAAGCGAATAATGTACTCATCACGATGTTTTTGCTTGATAAGCACCTATGTAAAACATTACGGCGATCAGCGATAAGGATGGGCATTAAGCGACAGAAACAACCTGGGTAGCGGCCGAGATAACAGACCATGCCATCGATGCGTATGGATGAATCTGTGGGGCATTTAAACCAAATGTTTGAGACACTGGAAGGCTACACACCTGAGCGATGTCAGCGACGATCTTGTTAAACAGCTCCATCCTCTGCAACAGCACACCCCATGTTTTGTCAAATGCCTGTACTTTGTCGACAGCGCTTGCACCAGTATCGACTGCCCAATTCATATGGTCGACAGCTGGGGGTGCAGGGCCGAGCGCGCTGGTACCTTTAGCCACCTTTTCGATAGCATCGGCGGCCTGGAGGTCGTCCGCAGTAACACCCACGCGGGTCTCGATATCCAATGCAAACTTGATTGAGATGAGATCGGACATATCCAGAGCGTCCTCCCCGAGATTCTCTCCGAACACTTTGAAGAGTGAGTTAGTTTATTCCCATAGAGAACGTTGACCCCGTACCGCCTTTCTTCAATTTTCCTAGTACCCCGTTGACGGTATCTTCGTAGGTCGCGACCACTTTGTCCTTCTTCAATCGGTTCTTCTCGGAAATCTTGACGACAAATGCGGGGTCGCCTTCCACATTGCTGACGAGAATCAATCCCTCATCGGAAAGCAACGCACTTAAACGTACAACGATAGTTTTTCATTCCAGGAACTGCCATTCTTTTTCTCCTTGGCTGCAGTAGTCGACCTCACGGCATTGTCCACGCAGATTTGGACGTAAAATTGCCTGGGAAGCAGGCGTTTGGCCTGCGCTCGAGTGCGAAGCTTGATATCTGCAAAAAGGCGAAGCTCGTAGGCAACAACGAATATAGAGTTGCAACCTCACCCCTGACCGTGATCACCTTTGACCTGCAACTCGGGTTCAGCACGACCCAATTCAACGAGAATGACAAGCACTTCGGTACATACGCGGCTGTGCTCATGTTCTGAACCGGATTGACTGTGCCTGTAGCGTTAAGACGTGTCTGGGAAAGTGATGGTAACGGATGCCAGTGTACGAGATTGGGAGCCGAACAAGCTCGAACGTGCGGCCGCAATGTGGTAGGTGAACCTGTCCGGGGCTGTCCGGGCCGCACTGAATCCTACCGTGACCTCGGCAGTCACAGGGCAGTCACCACAGGTCACACTCAGTCACGGAAGCAGGTTTGGTCTCCGCTTCAATTCCTGGTCTTCGGATATCAATATAATTCCAAAACATCAGATAAAAAGAACGCTGGGTAATTACTATTAGTATTGATAGTCTGGTAAGGTTGTATAGCTGCCATTATGTGAGACCTGGGGTAGCGTATCAATATTACAACGAACGCTGAGCGCTGGATAATGTTCGGAATCAAAGTATGCGCAGCTATGCTTCTGCATATCAAAGGACTCGCCAACCGTTGTCTGATGGGAGTTCATGCACCTTTAGGATTAGGAGTTCGCCACCAAGCAAGAAACTAACTGACCCCGGTTTTTTGATGGTATCCGGAGTTAGATCCTTAGTTTGTACCCTAAGCTGCAGTGGATATACAGGGTTGGCAGCGCAGGATGATTCCAGACACCACTCAGCAAGGACTTGTTCTTGCGCTGGTGTCAGGATCTATTCTGGATATTTGCTTCAAACTTCGACCGATGGGTCGCCAACTTGCAATCGCTCAGTGTTGTACAAGAAACCGAAAAGAGTGGGATCAAAATCAAACATGCAACACTGAATGATACTCCACTATAGTTTGAGCTTGGACGGCTGCGGTGACCGTCCTGTACAGACGGTCCAAAAGGCCCTGTAGTGCCGTCAGGACCCATGACTTGTATGCTGGGTCGGAAGTAGACCTGTGGCTTCATGCACAGCCACCACCATGCGACCTGCAAAAGCGAACAAGCGACATCCTTAGAGGGGGGCACTGGCACTCGATGCCGTCAAGACTTGCAGCTAAGCGAACTGACGGATCTCGTCGGCATGTTAGGCAGGGTCCTTGGGACTCAAACTCAGCTGCAGTGAGTGACACAGAGTGACGATGGACTGTGACTGCGGCGTGTAAACTACATTCCTCATAAGGAAGGCGCCGAAGTCGTTAACACTGCCCAAGTTCACGCGCTGCTTTCCACTCATGTCCGACCGCAACGTCAGAAAGTTCATCGACCTCGTCCGTGTAGCGTCTGGAAAGTGGGCAAATTGGGATCCTCCTATTCCCATCATTGTAACCATCTCATCAATCTCGTCAATGGTCATCAGAATGACTTCTGCCCTTACCTCAGGTCGGGGACTACGGGACACTAAACGAGAACGGCGAGCTCGACGTGCACGGCAACGTCTACAAGGATCCAGAAATCCTGCAGCTTCTCAACCGCACTGGCATGGACCTCGATCACGTGGACAATCGACCGGAATGGAGTGAACCCGAACCAGACTTTATCGTCTCCTCCTCTGGGGTCCAAAGAGGACAATCTGATGTCTATCAAGGCGTGTGAGCTTGATGATGATGATGATGCCTCTCGAATTTATGCTCATACTTTTTTCCTTCGTTCAGACCCATCCCTGTTATTGAATCCGCCTCCATCAAGGGGACCTGGAAGTTCCGAGACGGCAGACGTGGTGCACTCATCATCCTCCACTCGCCCCGCCAGAATTTTATCCCCAGACGTGTCCTAGCGAAACTCCTTAAAGTAGACCTTCTTAAAAACAAGGACATCGTTACAAACACGCTCGCATGCTCTGCATACTTCATGTATCTATCTGGCAAATGTAAGGGTCCGGTTCGTCTGTTTCCTAGCCTGTCGTCAATAACCTACCTTTCAGCAGGAGAAACGCTTTCCGTGGCCCTCATTCCCAAAACCTCTGTAGGCAGCGAAATCGGGGCTGGATGGTGGACGAATACCCAGAATGCATTCATCCGCAAAGGCTTCAGCTCCGATGGTCACCACTACTTCACACCCCTCTTTTCTCTCCGCAGAATGGTCAAGCCATCTTGGTTGATGTGGAGAGGCACAGAAGAGACAGACGTTTCTAACGAATATGCGTGAGTATTCAGCCTCACTCGGTTGCTTTTACCTGTATTCACGGAGTCCCATATGTTCTCCAGATGGGCAGATGCCTATCCTACCTGGAAACCACTTGACGAGGATGGCGAAGAACTTGATGACTGATGCATCTGCCCTTGAATAGCGTTCCCGGCGACTGCATTGGGAACCTATCTACTATCGTGTATCTGTGTCATCTGTTTTCCTTCCTTGCCGTTATTGCTGTGTCCCAATTGTACTTGTTGTACTTTACCACGCCTGTGTACGGGTCCATTTGATTACTTATGCGCCCCCCACGTTGCGAAGAAGCAGCCTGTCGCGCCGTTCTCGCCCCATTTTACTCCCGCCCTGCCCTACCCAGCGCACTCATTTGTCGTTGCTGCTGCCATTGCTGAGCTGTCGCGCTCTCACTCCATCCCATTGTCGCCCTGTCTCGCCAAGTCTTACCATGTGCCCGCATTCGCGTGTTGTGCTCTCGCTCACAGCTGGCAAAACTAACATTCGAGTCAATTCCCAGAGCGACAAGATCAGGACTGTCAAAATCGAAAAACGAATCTCGCACTCGATTTTCCAATCCCCTCCTCTCGATGATATACATATCTTTTTCCTTCCAACAATGGGTATGCGACGCCCGTAGTGCGATTATAGGCGCGCGGGTGCGTGCCAAGATACACGAACACTCCCTAATAATATGCGATCACACCCCCACCTCTGCCAGTCCAGCAGCTCACAGCCCCGCGGGAGTGGCCGACGGATGCCAAAATGACCCTACCGCAGGCGTACCCGCCCCACTGCTCGTAGCCGAGCTGGACTGCGGAAGCGCAAGAATGTTCGAGGCAAACTCAGCACCATACTGTTCTGCCAGTTGACTGTCTCGAAAAAAAAAAAACGACGGGCTCACCTATAACCATCCAGGATAACGGTCGTGCTCGTTAAATCGAGCCGACACGCCCTCGGGCATCCATACCCCCTTGCCGAACCGATACGCGACGTGAGTTCAAGCACGACAAGCCCAGCGATCATGACCGCGGTCTGGGGCTAGAGCGATACGAGCCTCAAACACGATGGTGTAACCACGGCCGCAGGACGCGCCGCTCGAACGCGAGCGTACGCCGCCTCGCACACCCAGGCAGGATCGCGCGCACGCAGCACGTCTCCGACGCCGTCGCTTCGACCAATGGCGAGTACAGTACCCGCAACGGTGCAGCCGATCTCGTCTTGGACGGGCAGACGCCCGAGTGCGCCGAGCGTGCGCGACCACTGCGCGTTCAGCATTGCGAGGTCGAACGTGCGCGTCCTGTAGGTGATGTAGCCAGGGGTGACGAGGAGCCCGAAGCAGACCGAGCGCAGGAAGGTGTACGCGGCCAGAAAAAACCGGTTGTTGAGAAGGATGCCTGCCCAGCCGAGGACAGAGGTCACAGCACCGAGGGCGGCGGCCAGCGTCGGCACGATGAGCTCCACACGGTTCCCAAATCGGATGATATCAGCCGACCGGAAGACGTCGAACCAGGTAAAAAGACAAACGATCAGGCCGGCCAGTGACCATGCAGAGAGCTAAAATCAAAGGCAGGACAATGAGAATCAGCGCGAGATGGAAGTGTTTCCGAATCAGCAATAGAAACGTACGCAGGTGCTGGCGATGAACAAGCCCGTCGGGATTTATTCCAGCGCATGCGCACGAGGGTCCGACGGAGGAGCGAAATTGAACGGAGGGTGGTTGAGTAAAAGAGAGACATCTTTGGCAATGACTGCTTGGGTAGTGTCATTCTTGCTGTGTGCGATCGCAAAGGGGGAGACAGGGGGATCGAAATCCATCTCGCGAACCGCCTAATCAAACGAGTGGATAAGAAACGGGAGGTAGTAGAAATGAAAACAAACGGAGGAAGTGGCAATGCCGACGAAGAACAACAGTGTATTGCCTATGTGTACTTACTGGTACTCAGCACGAAACAGAGGTCAGTCCTCGGCGAACTAGACTCTGGGCACTCCACCCATCCAAGCGAGCCCCGCCTAATACGACGGCGACCAATGGCCCCAGTCCGATCTGCTGCGGGCGCGAATCCGCGCGTGCATGATGTGGCAAGACATGATTTAACGATGCAAACTAGCAAAGGCGCCCGGAATTCCATCATTCGGACACCCTACAGTGATGTCATCCCACACGTGAATGCCTACATAGATCAAAGTCATTTCCATATAACAAGACGGGACACCGAGTCCCATACTTGTCAACGGTGCTATCTGGATGGACGTGAGACACATCCACACAGCGCCTGGGACGCATATTCTTGCCATATAGAAAGGAGGGAATGGACTCTTCATGGCCGATCGGCGAGACTGAGACGTAGTGTATACCATGTTGGTGTGAGTACACCTAGCCTGCTGGTGGCCATTCTATCGGTTCGGAACGAGAAAGCGATTGATAGGGGTTTCCGCTTCTCAGCTACATCACTGGATCTATAATGGCCCACCAAAAGTATTAGGTGCTTCCGTTGGAGGGAGAGAGCTTCATCATGGGCGATCACTTCCCGAGGGGGACTCCAGAGGGTTCGCTAGCCTGAACAAGTACGCATATAGAGGAACTTGGATCATCGCAGTCAACCAGTAACCTCAGTATCCAGCGATGGTCCAATTTCATGAATCTCTTGCATAAATTCGAACAAAAATAATATAAACCCCAAGACAAACGTAAAACACCACATACACAACCGCTTTGTGTTCGTCTTGTTCGAATTAGCGGCAGAAAATGCACACCCGGATTGTGAGGTTCAGCCTGTCGGCAGATGGGTGGAAAAAAAGAACCCGGACATAAAATTTTGGAGAGTACTCGTCAGCAAAGCACGCGATTCCAGCAGGGCCATGACAAGTACTTACGGTCACTGCTCCCTTCAGGCAGCAACAAACAATCGATACGCCACATAGGTCGATCCAAAAATGAGACCTGGACAACACCACCTTGATCAGCCATAACCCAGACAAAAGCCTAGGAACGAAGAAAAAAAAAACCGCACCAAAGAGGGGAAGCTCTCCGAGAATGCCACCGCGCCTATTCCTCTGTTTCAAGCGTCGCATCCTCAAAACGGGCCTTCATACATGCGCGCGTCCACACGTACCTTGTCCACGTCTCCCGTCGTATATCCAATCGTGTACAAGACACGGCTCAACGCCCAAAACGCACACGCGCTCGCCGCCCACACGGGACACCCGATCCCAGACACCAGCGTCCTGTCCCATCCACCCCCCCACGGTCAGTCACCCAGCCCCTCGCTATACCAACCCAAAGGCGTACGCACGTGATGACAACGATGGGGATGTGTTCTAGCGTGTTCTGGTGGGCGCGCTGGGCGCAGTTGAACACGTGCGCGGCGGGCGACGCCTGCGCTTCCGCCTTTTCGGCGTAGACTGGAAAAACGGTGATCGACGGGCGTCTACGACGACTGTGGACGACCGGCTCGGACGCACGTTGTGGATACTTGATGCCTGACTTCTTGCGGTGGCGATACACGACCGTGGTCTGCCACGCCAAGAGCCATACGACCGAGACGAGCGCGCCGGCGACGTAGCGGTATCTGGGGAAGGAGGTGCGCAGGTGAGCGCGCGTACGCCAGGGAAAAACCGACGCGGACGGACCCTTCGGGGAGAACGATGGGTGCAGACATGATGAGCCGATGGAGGGGACGACGATCCTGCAGCTCTTTTAATTGTGTGCAGCTCCTATCACGCGGACGGTGACGCAAGCGCTGGCGACTGCGTCATTCCCGTCTGCTGGACATGCCGGGGCGTCGTCTTCGCGTTCGGCCGTTATGTAAGCGGACACGTATCGTCGGCACTGACTCATTGTTGGCTAATGGTTCACGGAAAGCCATGACGCGTCGCTCGTGTGCGTCAAGAACCAACTTGAAAGGCGTGTGACATATGCTATCATGCGGTGCTCTATACAAACTAAGTACTAGTAGCCACACACGTCCAGTAGAAAATCAAGAAAATCACCGAGAATCTGAGAGTCCAGAAAGATCGCTGTAAGCGCCAGGAAAAAAAAAAAAAGGTTTTTATCGGCCTAGATTAGCCAAAGAAAGTCGAAAGGGACGGCAAAGTGACAGAGACATAAAGGAGGTCGACGTAAATCGAAAAACAACACATGGGAAATGGAAATAATAATAATAAAATAAAGCCTCAGGGACAAGGAACACATCACATCATTTATCCAACGGGAGAAACAAACGAGAGGCACAAGAAATACAGAATTCCACCAACAAAACAATATTGACGATAATGACCAGCCGTGCACAAAAGTGGAATCACTTCGCCAGGGGTTCCATAACTGATACACGCTTGAAGCTCCGCAACGAAGCAGGTTCGTCGTCTCCAAACTCGACCGTCTTCTCCACAGTGATCTCGAGCTGCCAAACAGTCAAGAGGGTGAGCTTCAAACACGAGCACAGCTAACCAAGGTCCGATCACGTACCTTGGTGGGCGTAGGGGGATCCGCCCGTGCCTACATCGAAACCAAAAGGCGCCCGTCACACTACGGCCAAACAAACGATTCTCGGTCGTGCGAGAACGCCGACTGCTCACCGAAAATTTGCCCGTCGATCTCTTTGGCATCGTAGACAGCCGAGGGAACGAAGGGAGATCGGCAGACGCGTCGCGTTGTCGCTGGTGCCGAAGATGCTTACGCGTATTCAACCTAGGTCGACACCGCATTCGCGACGCGTCATGTCACTGCACAACGAAAAAGAAAAACCAGGAAACTCACGTGGCAAGCAGCGAGTTGGCATACACTGTAGTGAGACGTCGACAAGGATCAACAGAAACATGGTCACCACGCACGTTTGCTAATAAAAAAGTGAAGTCCCATAAAAATGAGATTGTCCGGCATCACGAGCCACTTGGACAGCGACCGTTAAAACGCAACATCAGGATAGCACACTTTGGAAAGCACTCACGCAGATCATCGATACAATCGTCGCAGCACTTGGGAAAAAGGTTGCAGCAAGGTGGAAAACACCACACGAATCAAACCAACCTTGTCAACAGATTGGTCTCAAAGGTATACACGACCACCGCCCCAATGACGCGGTCCAAGCTATGCAACCAGAGATGAGCACGACTGGTCATGATTTCTGAAGTGTCAAATGTTGACCTCGTCGAAGCCCTCTTCTCTTTCTGCAGCGCATGCAGCGAATGTGTCAGGAGCCCTGTGATCAGAATATCCACGAGACAGGACATTGCTAATCCGAGGGTAAAAACCCACTGATTCAAAAACAGATGAGTGAGGGCGCACAATACACGCTGTATTGATGCTCACACGGAATTTCGCCTTGAACGCCGTAAAGGACTTCATACGTATCCTAGTGCAACAGCTGTCAGTGAGCGCGGCCCGCCAAGCGAAACGTATACCTCACATTTCAACTGTCGTGACTAGACGTTCGGCACAGACAAGTTGAGCACAGGTTGAATGATCCCATCCCACCCATCACTTTACCTGATGCGCAACCTGGTCAAACACACGTCATTCTCGCGTGGGGGCAAAAAGGAAATCACACAAACTCACATAGACGAAAGAACGCCAACGCCAGCTTTCGATGACGGGACGTTCAGTCGGCTACCCAGATCCGACAACGTAGGGGCTTACAATCAACACTGTGAAATGCCACTGTTGTCGGCTCACTACGATCATGTGAGCGTCTCGATCGGGTCTGTAGCGTCCTACTCACGTTTGTGGATGCGATGCGCAAAGAAACTGTAGAACGGTGTCAGCAAACTTGCCAGCGAGAGTCCTGAAAGTAATGATACCAGT
>JBBPMG010000095.1:0-59339 GCA_038090195.1 Boletellus deceptivus
ATCGCCGGCCTCACCGTCGGCATCGTCCTCGTCCCCCAGAGCATGTCCTACGCCCAGGTGCGTGCCCCGCCCCTCCCCCAGCCCCCGCTCAGCCCCCGCCCCAGCTCGCGACCCTGCCCCCGCAGTATGGCCTCTACTCCTCCTTTGTCGGCGCGCTCATCTACTGCGTACGCACCCGGCCCCCCCGCGCCCTCCCCGACTGACCCCAGCCCAGTTCTTCGCCACGTCCAAGGACGTCTCCATCGGTCCCGTCGCCGTCATGTCCCTCACCACCGCCCAAATCATCGCCGCCGTCGACGCCAAGTTCCCAAACAGGTGGGGCGCACCGGAGATCGCGACCACGCTCGCCTTCATCTGCGGATTCATCGTCCTCGCAATCGGCCTCCTCAGGATCGGCTGGCTCGTCGAGTTCATCCCCGCCCCTGCCGTCAGCGGATTCATGACCGGCTCCGCCATCAACATCGTCGCGGGCCAAGTCCCCGGCCTCATGGGCATCTCCGGCTTCAAGTCAGTCTTCCGTCCCTGAACCCCGCTCTCCGCTCATCCCTCCCCTCTCCAGCACGCGAGCAGAAACGTACGAGGTCATCATCAACACCCTCAAGGGCCTCCCGAGAACCAAGCTCGACGCCGCCTGGGGCCTCACCGGCCTCGTCGCCCTCTATGCCATCCGTATCGCCTGCACCCATCTCCAACGTCGCTTCCCCCGCCGGAGTGAGCATCAGACACCCGCACCGCTTTCCGACGCCGTCACTGACACGCCACTCCCAGGTCGCATCTTTTTCTTTCTCTCCGTGGGCAGGAACGCGTTCGTCATCGTGGTACTGACCATCGCCTCGTGGCTGTACTGTCGCCACCGCAAAACGGCATCCGGATATCCGATCAAGATCGTCCAGACGGTCCCCAGGGGCTTCCAGGACGTCGGCCCCGTCACGATCGACCCAAAGTTGCTCTCAGCGATCGCCCCCAAGCTGCCCGTCGCCACCATCATCCTCTTGTTGGAGCACATCGCCATTGCAAAGTGTGCGTCCGTGCCAGTCGATGCGCACGCGGGTACTCATCCCCTCTAAAGCGTTTGGCAGAGTGAACAACTACAAAATCAACCCCAACCAAGAGCTGATCGCCATAGGCGTCACAAACACCGTCGGAAGCGTGTTCCATGCCTATCCTGCCACCGGCTCCTTTTCGCGTTCCGCACTCTCATCCAAGTCGGGTGTCCGCACTCCTGCCAGCGGCATCATCAAGGCCATCGTGGTCATCGTCGCGCTCTATGGCCTCACTCCTGCATTCTACTGGATTCCCAACGCCGGTCTCTCGGCGATCATCATACACGCTGTCGCCGACCTCGTCACCCCGCCCGATCAGGTCTACGCTTACTGGCGCGTGTCCCCCTTGGAATTCATCATCTGGACCGCCACCGTCTTGGTGACCATCTTTTCTACCATTGAAAACGGCATTTACACGTCGGTCATCGCGTCGCTCGTCCTCTTGCTCCTCCGGGTCGCTCATCCCCGCGGCTACTTCCTCGGCAAGGTGACACTCACAGACCCCAACGACAACAACGGAAGTCGCCACATCTTTCTCCCTCTCCCCCCTGACGGCGTCACCAATCCGCATGTCATGGTTAGCCCGCCCCCGCCTGGTGTCGTCATCTACCGCTTCGAGGAGAGCTACCTCTACCCCAACTGCTCGATCGTCAATAGTGCAATCGTGGACTACGTCAAGGGAAACATGCGCCGCGGCATCGACGTCGGTGCAATCAAGCTTTACGACCGCCCCTGGAACGACCCCGGTCCGGCTTCCGGCGGAGCCGACGCGGCTCGGGCTGTAAACGATGCAAAACCAACTCTTCGTGCTATCATCCTAGATTTCTCGGTGGTGTAAGCTCGCTAGCACCTTTGGATGACATCCGAATGACGCAGACTCTTCCAGGTCTCAAATCGATACCACCGCTGTACAGGCGCTGGTGGACGCGCGCAGCGAAGTAGAACGGTGGGTCGACGCACCCGTAGAAGTGCGTACAAGCAACGATTCAGCGACCCCATCCCACTCACCGGACATTGCCTAGTTCCATTTTGCCACGATTCTCTCTCCTTGGATAGAGCGAGCGCTGATTGCCGCGGGCTTTGGCACTGGCACACCGACCGAGCAACCTGACGAAGTCGCACGTGTCGTCACCCGCCCCAACGAATATAGAGCCGCTTGGAAGGCACTCTCGGAGGTCCCACGAACGGATGTCGAAGCACACGAATCGTCTCAGCCCACCCTGCCCCGTCGGAGTGAGGACGCATCCGAAAATGTGCCGCTTCTGAAAAGGGCGACGCCGTTCTTCCACATCGATGTTGCTGCCGCCATGCGGGCTGTCGAGCTCAGCCAGGGCCTGCAGCTCTCCCGGCCCGAGACGGTGTCAGTGAAGCAGGCCGACGCCATGGTGTCTTAGGTTGAGCGTAGTCGTCGTATGTTGTACAGTGTATATAAGGTAACAGGTAATGTGATGGCATCGGGTTTTCCACGGACCTCGACCCGGTCTCGATGTTTGCGAGCGCGGTTTTCCGGTCGGGGCACCATCGTTTGCCAAAGACCCAGACGACGCTGCGGTCGTTGTCGGTGACGCCAGCGTGCCTGGCTGGCCACAACAAGGTACCGAGCGACGCTCGTCTCCGGGGCTGGTGCTCAGCTCCCGTCTCCAGTGGTCCAAAATCAAGCACCGCAAAGGATTGGAGGACGCGAGAAAGTCCAAAGTCTATGGCAAGGCCGCCCGTGTGAGCACTGGCCCCGGTCCTTTCTTCCATGTCCGTCGGACTCATCGCGCCCCCCGTCTGCAGGAGATCGTGTCTGCAGCCAAAGGTCCGTCGCTCCGGCCAACGACGCCTCGTGTGTGACGCTCACGCGCGCAGCGGGCGGCTCAACGAACCCGGAGCAAAACAGCCTCTTGGCCGTCGCCATCCGGCGAGCGAGAGACGTTGGCGTTCCCAAGGAAAACATCGAGAACGCGCTCGACAAGGTAACGGGCACGAGTGCGGGGACATGACACGCCCTGATGTTGCTCCCCCTCCCCTTGCCACGTCCTACAGGCCGAACGCGCCAAGGGCCACGGGCAGGCGATGCTGTTCGAAGCCATGTACAACGGCACGGTCGGCCTCATCATGTGAGTGGTCGAACGCGTAGCCCCACAAAAGAAAGGACGGCCGACGCTGCAGTCACGCAGAGAGTGTCGGTCGGATAACGTCAATCGCACGGTGAAACACGTCAAGGATCTCTTGGCCTCGTACAGGTGCGAGCCGTTCTTTTACGCTTCGCACAGTGGGTCCCTCCCCCCCCGCCTCATTCCTCTCTTTCGGCTCCCAGGGCACGTTCCGCGCCCGTCAAATTCATGTTCCAGCAGCGAGGCTACGTAAAAGTGCGTATTGGCGACGACATGGACGTCCTTTTGGACCAAGTCATGAACGTCTGCTCGATCGACTTTGCGGAATGGAGCGAGGCGTCTGGTCAGCGTGGCGCAGAGGTGAGGCAGGCACCCTTTCTCTCTCTCTCTTTCTCAATGGTGACATCTCTAGTTGGTGTGTCCGCCCGAAGACCTTGGCAAGGTCATGAAGGTGATAGCTAAATTTGCCTCGACGTCCCCGCTGTGTGAGATGCTCACGAGCGAGGTCAACTGGGCGCCACTGGAACCCCAGGAGGCTGGAGAAGACGGAGAGGACACGGACCGTCTGGACGATCTGATAGAAGCTCTGGAAGACGACGACGACGTCGAGCGGGTCTACACCACACTGGAACCGAACCGCTTGATCGCCGATGTCTCATAGTCTCATAGATCAGAGATTATATGACGCGGCTCCAAGGCCGTGGATATATACGTATACCGAACTCAAAGGTTCTATTTGCGGAACGCACCAGCATGCTCGGCAATCCAGACATGCGGGTGTGTACTGCGGTCTATTTATGCGACATGAACGGTACGGACGGGCTATCTCTCTCTGACTCAGCGTGGTGCCATCCACCAGCAAATCACACCCATTGGTCAGTTTGTTCATTCCTGCAGTTACATAAAACACGCAGCCCGTGTCTACGGTCACTTCACTCGCAAGAGGTCGTGGATCAAGGGCCCTAGCACTGCAATTCCGGATGAAGACCTATCCATGCGTGGCCCCCGCTGCCGCCAAGCTGGACAAGCTGGAGTTCCGAGGCCCTGCGGATATACTCCTTGAATCCCGACGCTCCCGCCCGAGAGTACACCGCTTGGTTCAGCATCTGTCCTACTATGGATCTGCGGGGCTCTCGGAAGCCCTCGGCGCGTATGTGGACAAGGGCATCTACCAGAGGCTGGAACGCGGCCGGTATGGGCATTCGCGGAGCACAGTCTTTTCCGTCGGAAATCCAAGTCGGAGAAGCGTCTGGTGTCGGTGTTCGAACGATCGCTGCTCTCTCGATCAGCGGGCTCTCGGGACCTGTTAATGATGATGAGGCTGTCGGGGAGGCAAGCGTGGCTGGCGAGACTCTATCTGACACCGACTGTGTGGCCGTGCTTCCGTCAACCCCGAACCAATCTGGATGCAACGCGATCCATGCGTCCCCTTCTTTGCCACCAAGCTCGATCACGCCCGCCTTCTCAGCCAGCGCAGTGTAATCCCTGAACCTCGAGGCTCCGGCGCGCTTGTAGACTTGATCGTCTGACCTTACGAGATCTGTCGCAATCGTCGAACGCAAAGGACGGGCAACACCTTGTTCTCGCGCTGCAAGCAGGAGGTGAATGAGGGGTTTGAACGCTATCCGTGCTTGGCGTCGATTGCGTTCATCATCATACTCGTGTGCCTCCGTAGTAGTGGACGGAGGCGAAAGGGAAGCGCCAAGGGACATTGCTGATACGACGTAGCCTCGAGCATTCGATGAGTACAAAGGGGCACCGCACCGCGTTGGATCGCCGGGACTTGCCGTACGGGGGAGAACATGCTCGCCAGTAGGGCTACCGGCGTCCACGTTTCCATTTGATAGGGAAGGTGTCGTGTGCGCTGCAACACAGGAGTCGTAATTTGACATTGCCAGATCAACAGCGCTGCAAGCCTCGTCCGGATATGATGGATGTGATACAGATTGTTCATAGATCCCCTCTTTCTTGAAACACAGACCCGTCAGCCGCTCGATCTCTGCCAGGTAGGGGGCCCCAACATATTTCAGTTGCGGTGGCCTGCACGTTGTGGCGACGGTCTCGGCAAGCAGCTTCGTTGGACCCACTGTCGGAGACGTAGACTTGGACCGCTGGTCGGGAGCCGATTGCAATCCGGTTGGTCGTACCGAGGACGATGCCAGCATCTGGGAAGAAGGAACACATGCTTCTCCCGCGACTCGGGGCGCGTCGTACGTTGACAGGACAGGTTTAAGAGGTGAACGAATGATGATGGGCGAGAGTGGACAGTCGTCGAGTAAAGATAACCCTAACACGTCGACCGACGAACTATGCATTACAACGTCGGCCGCGCCCGTAGCATCGACAGTGCGAGACTCCCCCTCGGTGGATGGCGCCGTGTTCTTGGCGGGCGTGCAGGCTACTGCTGGAGGAGGCCATTGGGCGATAACGGTCGTGCTGCGTGCCCGTGTGGATGCCGTGGAGACGGACGCGTGACGGGAACGCGAAGGTGTCTCTGGAATTGGCAATCCTGCGGTCGCAGATTTCTTGGGCGACGCTGGGTCGAGGGCAGATTCCTGTGTAGAATCGAAGCTCCCTGTGTTCTTGGAGTGCCTTGATGGTTCAAGAAGATCGTGCGGGGTCACCCGTCGCGACCTCGAGGCAGAGCGTGAAGCAGCAGCATCTGGATCGTCGGCGGATGCCTGCAGCTCTCTTAGGAGTTTGGTGACGAGCGTGGCGTCGAGGTCGAAACAAGGCTGCCGGACAGGCTGCGTAGCGTTTGCTGGATCTGTGCGAGATCTTAGTACGGCTGCACCCCAGTCGATGACAAGCGAGGCTTGGCTCTCGAGGCAGGCTGAGGTGTGGAGAGAGGAGGGGACGATGAGGATGACTTGGTACTTGCGAAGTTTGAGGATTGATACGGCATATGCGTAGTCGCGATCGCCAGTGATGAGGATGATTGTGGCGGGAGAAGGATGATCGACAGCAAAGGCAAGCATATCGACTTGGAGTGCGTGCCTCGCTCAACAAGGAGAAAAAGGCGGCACGTGGGGGATACACACCTAGAATCATCTTGTCTACGACGTCCTTTTTGCCGTTGTGGGGACAGTCTATCATGGACACGCCCGAGGACTGGAGCTCGGAACGGAGCACGACAGACCTGGAGGACTGTACAGAAACGTCGAGATAGGCTCTGAATGTGGTGACGGAGCCGAACAGACGGGCCACTCGGCCAACGTTGTTCACGATACCATAGCCTAGGCCAGAGGAGATGGACGGGGGGCTGCAGTTTTCTAGGGCGCGCATGGGTGAGCAGCACTGGAACGAGGGCGAAAACGGACCGTAGTCCCAAAAGACAGCGACGTGGTGGTGATCAGACATGAGACGGGAATCCGAGCACGGCACGACACGGGGGGAAACAGGGAGGGGAGTACGCTGTGGGCGGTGGTATCAAGTGCGTGCGGTGCATACGGGGCCTCGACGAGCGTCGTGCGTGGGGGCAACGTAGCTGCACAGCACCTGGGTGCGCCACACGCCGGCCATGGGATGTTCCTGTGAAGGAAATATCATGACACGCGACCTCGGGACGGGGAGCACAGCGCAGCTCGGATTGCTGTGCGCGGGTTCTCCGGGGAAGCCTCGTCGGGCATGGTGCGATCCGAATCCATCACCGAAACCTGTCACGAGTTTATATTGTATCGCACGACACGGACAAGAGACATCGATACGAGGGAATATCTAAGGGGGCCTACTTGGCTTTCCGTTGCAGCTTGCTCAGGTGGTAGTTGATCGACGGCCGCTGCGGCTTGGGGGAGACGGGCTACGGCGCGAGCGTGAGCAGGGGGATGCGCGCGTACGGACGACCCACCGTGGTGCGCATGCAGTTGAAGAGCGTGTCTGCGACCTGCTTGCACCTGGCGGGGTCTGCGGCGAGGACGTCGCCGGTGGCAGCCCAGCAGCCGAGCATGGCGACGAGCTCTGCCCTGCAGGGCGACACGCGGTGGACTGGGGTGGGGTGAGCGGGGGCGGGGCGGGCGGGGAGGAGGGGGCGTACGCTTGCTCGGTCTGACCTTGACGTGCGCGACGTGGACCATGGAGAGTGAGCACCGGCATTTTCCGACAGCAGCTCAGACACGACCATGTCCTCCTCGTCCCTGAACAGAAACAACGCCGGTGGGCCGTTCCCAGTCTCCCCGCACCCGCTCACGCTCATTTCTCGTCCCAGCCGTGAAGCGGATCATGCAGGAGGCCAGGGAGCTCGCAAGCGACCCTTGCACAGATTATCACGCCGCCCCCCTCGAGGTACTCTTCTTCCGACACCGCCGTCCAGATCTCATTCACGCGGTCTTTTTCGACAGGACGATATCTTCGTACGTCCCCGCTCCCGCTCGCCCCCTGCCCTCTAAACTCCGCCACAAGGAATGGCACTGCACCCTCAGAGGGCCTCCCGGGACTGAGTTCGAGGGTGGTCTCTATCATTTCCGCATCCTGCTGCCCGCAGAATACCCCTTCCGGCCACCGTCACTCATGATGCTGACGCCCAATGGTCGTTTTGAGCTCAACACAAAGGTATTCCCCTCCATTTACCACACACGTTTCCCTTTCATGTCGGACTGCCCCCTGGACAGATTTGTATTAGTTTCACAAACTGTTTGTCCTCCGTATTTCACACCCAAGGTCTAGGCTAATCTATCCGTCAGATCATGAGGAAGAATGGCAGCCTGCCTGGGGCGTGCGAACGGGTGCGCATCCACTTGGTTTTAATGGAACGCTCGCTCATTCCCCTTGTAGCTATCCTTGGCCTCCAGGGCTTTTTCCCTCTCAAGGGCTCTGCAGCCAACGGCGTTGGATCGGTCGAGTACCCTGTTTCGGAACGCAAACGTTTAGCACTCGTGTGAGCTTTCATCTCCACACAGCCGCCCTCGACGTCCTCTCACAAATTGCCACATCCAAGATCGCGCGAGTGGGTTTGCCCCAAGTGCGAGCAACCCAATCTGGAGTGCCTTCCGGACCCCCCACAGGACGTGGTCTCGAACGTGAGCGAGCCTGCGGCGCTCCGAGGAGTTTCTCGCGCTCAGGATCCGTCTGAGGCCCCTCTCGGGCCATCACTCGCCCTGCTGCCAACCGCGCCGCGTGCGCCTGCGTCCGGGGCGAGCACAGCGGATTCAGTCCCCTCGACGCCTGGTGCTGGACATGAGCCGTCGATCGCTCGAGAGCGAGAGGGGCCCCGGGCCATCCACCATCGCTCTTTCCGGCCACCGTTGCTGCTGGATACTGCGATCTGCGTGCTGCTCGTGCTGCTCGTCGCTCTGCTGTTGCGGCGGGTTCTGTGAGTCGTGTGCCCGGTCGTGTAGAGGCTCGAGTGTAGGATCAGTACTTTAAATATGACACAGCTTCTAGACCGCGTTGGTCTGATCCAGATCCCTGCGTTTGGTCAGCTCGGTGATCAGAGATTTGTCAAGGCTGGCTGGGCTGGCTTTATAGCCCGGGCGAGAGGACATCCTCAGCACCTCCTCACCGCCATGTCGCTCTCCCTCCTCGTCCACGACGCCCGCACCCAGAGGCGCCTCTTTGCCTGCCCAAAGCACCTCGACGCCCCCATCCCCCCCTCGCTCGTCAACTCGCCCTATCTCTCCGCGTCCAACAGCGTCTTCCGGCAGCGAGCCCCCCTGCACAGATGGCCCTCCCAGGAGGAGGACGAGTGGCTGCGGGACATGGTCCCCATCGACAGATCCCCGCAATCGGAGGCGTCGACCCCGTCGCCGACCTCGTCAGACTGCCCCTTTACCTTCATGCTCGCCTCCCCCTCGGCCGTGTTGCGCATACGCTCCACGGGCCCTGATCCCTCCACGCCCGCCAGGCGTGCACTGTGCGGCCCAGGTGCCGCTCACCCCCACAGCTAGACGCCATCTCGCCTGTCCTTTACGTCCCAGATGGCTATCAATAACCGCTTTCGCACGAGAACTCCATGGGCCAGGAGAGGGCCGTACCATCGCCGCATCGTTTCATTCGCTTTCTTTTTTTTGGGTTTACGTGGACTTGGGGCAGGATTTGGGTCGAGTGGGTCCTTTTGGTCGTCTTCGCTAACGTTTATCTCCGGGCACAATTTCGCTAGGCATCTGCATCTATTTATCGTCCATCAATCACGCTCGCATATCTTAAGAGATTTATCACGTCTTACGCTTGCTACACACACTAGACCGGGTGCTTGATCATGTAATTGTATCGCATACGCTACACAACACGAGAGGGCCATACGCAAGGCGGACCGGTCACTTCTTCTTCCCGGCACTCACACTGAGCACCACCACGTCTTCGTCCTCCAAATTGTAGCTCGCGATCGTGCTCGAATTCGTGAGCATCTTGCCCAGGTATGATATTCGCATTTTCGAAGCGGGCAACGTACTCCCCGTCGCCTGGATAAAGCGCTCACGGAGCGTCGAAACCAGTAGCGTGAGCGGTAAATCAGAGATGGTCACCACCTTGCCGTCCAGCTTCCACTCTGGCTTCAAAGGCTCGTTGGGAAGCTGGATGCTGAGAGAGATCGTGTAGGGGTGCATGCTAACCCAATCTGCTTCTGGGTACAATGCACCTCCTGGAAGTTTCGCAATCTTCTGCCTCTTCACTTGCGGCT
This sequence comes from Boletellus deceptivus, assembly GCA_038090195.1. Taxonomy (NCBI): domain Eukaryota; kingdom Fungi; phylum Basidiomycota; class Agaricomycetes; order Boletales; family Boletaceae; genus Boletellus; species Boletellus deceptivus. The sequence continues at coordinate 9,756 of JBBPMG010000095.1, forward strand.
GTTCCTCCAGGCCATCCATCTCATCCGCGCTCCGTGTCACGCCAACCTGTGGACCCGTGCCAGCCGCACGAGCAGGGTGCGCGCCAGGAGGCGGCGGCTGAAATCCAAACGGCTGTACGGCATCCGGACCCTGATAGTGAAGTGGTGGCAACATTACCGGTGGTTGGTTCGAGTACGCGGATGCTGGCTGGGGTCCCGACGACACAGTAGCGGCGGAATACCCCGGGTGAGATACGGACCCTGGAGCCTTGATCGGCGGCGCGGGTAACGATGCAGGGGCTGGTGGGAGTGTTGTCATCGGCGGAGGTGGAGCAGCGGCAGGCCCGATACCAGGTCCAATCGCATTGACGTCCTGGGGTCCAAGACCTTTGGCACGGTGGATAGCAGCGATTTGCTCGTCAAAGTTGACATTGAGAGAATACTTGTCCATCGTGCTGACTTTTGTTGCGGTATGTCCATCCCAGACCACCTTTTCTCTCTCCTTCCGGCGTTCTCGTTCTTCTTCTTCCTCCTTCTTTCGGCGCTCCTCGTCCGCCTCAGCACCAAAGATATCCACACGTGTGCGCGCGAGGTCCTTGAGCGACGAGACAACGTCAGCACCGCGCAAAAGTTCCGAGGCCTGAACTTTGCGAGCTTCCAAGGCATCTCGCTGGGACTTCCACTTGGGGTCGAGCAACTCGATGCGCATGTGCTCGTCAAGTTCGTCCACTGGGATCTGTTGACCACAGATGGCACACGTAGTGAGCGCGGACGCTTTCTTGGCACCAACTAACGCAGTCCGTGAGAAACCACAATGAGCGACCAAGGGGAGACTACTCACGCTTGGGCACGTAGTCAGACTTGATCTTCATTGGACCTGCAGCGCTAGCATTGGCTTGGACGGCCCTTGCACGCTCCAATTCTCGCATCCGCTCTTCCTCTTCGCGCTGTTTCCGTTGTTGCGCCTCGTCGTCCTCATCATCGCTTTGTTCCATCGCGGCATCCTCGCCTTCTACTGCGGGAATACCTGCACCACCAACAGCAGCAGCAGCTTCTGCTTCCGCGGCTGCTTGTCTCGCACGGTGAGCCTCGATGTCGTCTGCGGTAGTCTCCATGATCATCGCGGCCATGCGCTTCTGCGCCAGAGTCATGTTTTCTACTTCTTGAACACTCATCGGTGGCGGTAGTTCGGAATTTGCATCTGCAACAGTGAACTCGATGGTCTGGACGATGGCATAGTCATGCCAATCGATTTCGGCAAAGGCCACTACAGCGGAAGGAGTTAGCATCTCCAACCTGCAGGATCGAGCAAACTAGGACGTGCATTTTTCTGCCTCCTGGTCGTCCTGGCGTTTCTTGTCCTTCTCCCTCTTCAGTCGGTCCCACCGTGCGTATCTCTTCGACTGCTCAAGAGCCTTCCACTGTGAACCGTCTTGCGCGCGTTCGTAAATTTGCGACAATAACGCCTTGCTCGGGTACAAGACCTTTAGATACTGTTCGACCAGGCGATTGAAGTAACCAAAGAGCGAATGATTGGGGCGCAGAAAGTCGAACTGGTAATTACGCCCTTCTCTTTGAGAGAGAGAGCTGAGAAAGGCGCGTCCGCGGCGGGCGGTGAAAAGGGCGGTGAGCTTCATGATGTCTCTGCATTTAAAGTGAGGCTCGATTCAGCGGTGCCCACAAGATGATGTCACTCACAGATCAATAGGACTGATACTTGGCATGTCCATGACGAATTGAGGCTGAGGCGGTTCGACTCCAATATCTTCCGGTACCATGGGTACATCTTCACTGCCGCCCACCTTTTCCTTGTCCTGGGGCACTTCCTCCACCTCCTCTCCAGCAGATATTCGATCCATGCGATGCCTGTAGTAAGCATGATAAGGGTCGGCAGGGTTGAGGAACGAGAACTTGGGATCCTGACGCTGATTCTCGCGAATCTTGTCCTCGAACTGTGGGGGGTTGACTGAGCGCGCGACAAAGAGGGCGGTTCTGTCGATGACGGCTGAAAAACTACGTCAGCACCACCTCTGCTGGAGTGTCAAGGACCACTCGCATTTGATTTCTGGGGGAGGGAGAATAAGACCGCTGGCGAATCTGAGAGAAGGCTCCTTGGCCATGTCCATGTCGCCGTCAAAGTCATCTCCATTCAACACGGGCACCGTCTGTGTTTCGACCGCCATCGCGTTCAGTCGTCGGGGTCGTCGTCGTGGTCGTTGTCAAAGTCGAGGAGGACTGAAGTTTCTATCGGAGATTGAAAAAGGGAATCGGCATGTCTCGGCGCTCCAAGCTGGTCGCTTGAGCAGGACGACATGTTTGGCGCATTCCGCCCGACGCCTGTCGCGTTCGGCGGTCTCTTGTGGTCAGTCAGGTCCCTTCTGGACCGCGAGAAACGCTGAGCAGCACTAGGAAAACGCCATGGAAGCTTTCCGTCACCCGCAAGGCGAATGCGCGTGCTCACCTCAAGAAAGTGGACGCGGTCATCGAAGCTGTCCGTGCAAGCGGGGTTCAGTGCAAAGCCTTGGTGGGGACAACACTACGCTGACGTGGTACTTAGGCCCTGACTGCCAGTTCTGACCCAGGACCGCGCCCTGCTCTTGCCCAAGGAGCATGAAATGATCCCCAAGGACAAGTACACCGTTTTCAGCTCGACTGCCCGTGGGTACCGCAAGGGCATTCACAAAGTGCCCAAGTGGACAAGGGTATGTCTCCCTTTCTCTCCAAGCCAGTGTGCTCACAATGCTCTCAAGTTAACGTTGAGAGTCAACCCCAAAGGCTTTTAGTTCCACCATGCTATTTGAATCAAACCGCCTGATCGCCTACCCGCGGTGGACGACCACTAAAACAGCACCACATGTACTTTCCCCTGCCTAATTCCCTCGAGTACCTTGGGTGCCCCAAGTACCACCTTAAAAACGTCATCTCGACTTTCCGGTATGTCAAGCAAGCTACGGTTCTTCGCATCCCGAAAGGAGATGTCAAGGATGATGTGCGTGAGCTGGGACGCAGACAGCGCGTCTGGGAATAGTTAAATCGAGCATATGTTGGTGTCACTGCACTCACCCGTATCGCAAAGAAGTTTGCCGATTCTGCCTGGCGTACCAGCAGCGGAGCCAATTTTGGACCGTCTGAGATATGTAACATGCTCTTCGAGCTTGAAATGTTTTGCGAAGAGCTTGGCCACGTCTCCACCCTTGTCGCCACGCAGCCTCTTGTCCTTGAGCACCCTGGTCACATCGGCCACCCGGAGGGCTGCTCCAGCAATGTACAGCAACGTTGGTGCTCCTGTTGACTTGGACCGCTGCGAGAGTCTCTTATGTAGCACAGGAAGGACTGCCCGGGGCAGATACATGGTCTCGTGGCCAAGGGTAGAGAACGGAGACGGCATACCTTTGATGATGAAGTCAACCAGACGATCCAACGACCTCGACTCCGTCCATTGCGTCGTGTCCGCGATTGCTGCTTCTATCTGCAGTTTAATCAAGACCACGAGAGGAGGGACGCGCGGAGCAGGCTCACCAGGGATGCGCATGTCGTCGAGCTCTAGTCCAGTGAGCTCTGGAAACACCCTGGCTTGCATGGTCGACATGTACTCGGCGAGTTTGTGGGCGGGTTGTGTGGCGACCGAGAGAGGTTCGACGGCCTCCACCGTCTCCGGGAGTTTGCGTTTCTGCGCGGGGTGTTGTCTGTCAACATGGCCAGCGGACTTGCGACGATGCGAGTGACCTTTGCCTGCCTCTCCTTGTCCTTTTCTCTCCGTTTCCGTTTTGCGGGAGCCGCGGTCCCCTTGGGGCTGGGTTCGTTTTGCTCCGCCTCTTCGTCCGCGCTGAGGAAGCCATCGATACCATCACCCACTCCCTGCCGAGGGTCGAAGACCGTGTCCTCTTCGCCGGACAGGGCGACGAGCTCGTCCGGGACAAAATCATCCTCGAGGTCGTCGCCACGCTGAACACTCATCTGAGGCAGTAAGTGCGGTAATACACCGCCTCTCGGTTAGCAGGAGGAGAAGAGAGACAGGGACGAATGAGGAAGTGTTTCAGCCCTTGGATTTCTGGCAGCGAACATGAGCACAACACGCTGTTCCATGCCCATCTCCCCACTGGCAGCCCCCTCGTTTCCTGCATGCTCCTTCCGCTGACCCTTGTCCACATATCCTCCCTGCTCCTCCCTTTTTTCTTCCTCGCGATACTCATTTTTGTCTTCAGATCCTTCAAAACACCCACCCAAGCACAGGAAAATTTGCGTCCCAACCCTGACCTTGCTGGAATTCCTTCAAAATCTCCCACATCCCAGGAGTCTGCGACGATGCCCTCGCTAGTGTATCATCCGCCTGCAAAGATTCCCGAGCCGCAATACTGCACAACGCCCTCCCAGGTCACGAGAGACCCGTTTCCGGCGACCTCAGAGATGGAAACCCTTGGTGTGAAACAACCCTACGATGCTTTCCTCGTCCTGGATGTAGAGGCGACGTGCTTCCACGGGACAGGCTTTGAGTGGGCAAACGAAATCATTGTACGCCCGTCTCGTTCACACCCACGTCCTTGATTTTTGATCATTCAGCGACGAAAAGGAGTGGCCAGTGTGTGTCTTGCGCTGGACAGATAAATCCATCAAGGGAAGAGCCAGTCGGTTGGAGACTGTCGGTGAATTCCGCAGCTTCGTCAAGCCCACGTGGAGACCCCAGCTGTCGCAGTTCTGTACTGATCTCACCGGAATCACCCAAGTCCGTGTTCTTCCTCTTCGTATTCCCGACCCGGTTCTAGTCCTGTGCAGGCGCAAGTAGATTACGCTCCCACATTTCCCAAGGTCCTCAAGATGTTTGCGAGGTTCCTGGCCCAACATGGGCTGATCGATCCCAAGAATGGCAAGCCGTTGCAACGGTTCTGCTGGTGTAGTGACGGCCCGTTCGACATACGGGATTTTGTAGTGAAGCAGTGCTTTATATCAAACGTTGGTGTCCTCATAGCAACTCGGATTCGACGACGACAATGCCGTGTCTTGTTTGACAGGTACCGATGCCGTCGTGGTTGAGAGGCGATGTTCTGGACGTACGAAAGGTCGTCTTCCTATGGGCGATGACCCATGGTGCGTCGGAGAGTCAGAGTATCGGCAAACAGGTACGCGCCTCCGCCAGTTCGTGGTCTCGAGTCGTGTTTATTGGCTCGTTTCGGTAGTTTCCTAGTTATCACATTCGCGCACTCAATATAGCGCAGCAGCTGCGCACGCTCAGACTGGGTCCGTTTCAAGGGAGAGCGCACTGCGGGATCGATGTCAGTATAGACCATATCCACTAGCCAGTTTCATGTGATGTTGACTATTTTTTACTCTGGCACGCAAATCAGGACACTCGGAATATCGCACGCGTCATCATCGAACTTGCCAGGCGTGGAGTTCGTTTGGAACCCAATACCTCGATAAATCCCAACAAGCGCTGGAAGTGGATGGGAAGGCCTGGAGAAGTCTTGGAGTACTGTCTGTTCTGAAATAAAATTTTTAAAAAAGCACATTTCCTGACGGCCTGGTGATCTACGCGAGATTGTCTGCGACGAGTCTCTTCCACGGCTTCCGTTCGTCCATCCATCTTTCACCAGCTCAAGTTGGGATGGAGGGTGGACGACGCTATGTGGGCGATGCAGGTATGCCTACAAAGAAAAAGTATCTGGGGTGGTCCCTTCTGGGCTAGGTAAGGCCGTGTCACAACAATACTCTCTTACGGGTGTAACATCCATCTATTGTGTGCACCTAGAATATCCTGTTTCTATTGAGAAGCTCTAGCGGCGCGCAGGTCCACATGCATGGCTTTGAACAAATGGATTTAGAATTGTCCCAGGAAATGCCTGATGCGAGAAGCTAAGGAGCCCGCCAATAAATAGTGAATCGGAGATAAAGTGTACTGGAGAAATTACTAGAAAAGAAGTGTACGTGCAGTTGGATATTACGAACCAAATGATCGACAGAACTCACGAAATCCCAAAGAGTACCAAAGGCGGGAATGCCGAGAGCCTTGCAGCCGTGCTGGATCTCGAAGTTCCCAACGTAATTTGACGTGATAAATACAACTAGTCACAACGTCAGTAAAGTCACAGTCTTGAGAGGGGGTCGAGACGGGATACCCTCGGCTTGCCAGTAGTCATAAACTTCTTTCAGTATTTTCATCGTGTCGGGGCGACCACCGCGCTCCTTGCTGTCCCACAGAAGGAGTCGCTCGGGCTCAATGTGTCGATGGATGAGGCCGTTAATAGTTGGACCGAACGTCTTCTCTTGGTCGGAGCCTAGTCACACAGCACACGTCAGTCTCGAACAATCAAACGGAAGCGACCTACCGATCCAGATGAGGAACCTGCGGGGAAAAGATATGGATCAGCAACCATGATTCACCGAAATAATCCGCTTCTCACCAATGAGGTGACTGAATACATGTTGACAGGGCAGCCCCGAGACCGGTTCCTGTGCAAATACGGATACCACGTCTGTACAACGTCGAGGTATTGGATACACCAGCGAACTAAGCTAACTGAGAGAAACCAGACGGCTACGAGTATAATGCAGGCCCACCTTGAGCTGACGTGTCCAGATTGTCCTCGGAGGATTATTGACGAGACCTCGGGTGAAATCGCCTGCCAAGAGAGCATTAGACGAGATTTGTGGAACTCGTGACCAAGAGGAAGGTCTACCTTGGACGCCACATATTAAATAATGATACTTTGCATGTGTTCCTTCACTATGAGGCATTCGGAAAGCAGAAAGGGCGTTTTCAGCAAACTACGCACGAGACGATGCCAAAAGCATGATATTCCATAACCATAGACCGGCTTATGCGAGCAAGCAATCCCTGTTGCATGCCACGCTCGAATCGGAGGATCGCAACTTTCGGAGATGGCTAGCAGACACGGTTAGTCTGGGAGTATATTTCAGATCCACTGCTTGGCTCACGAGCTCAACATCAACCGAAACTTTTCGAGTACAAACCCAGGGAAGAGCAATGCTGCCAAGGTGTTCTTAGAACAGGTATATGCCAATGAAGACAATACACACAGGACGGTCATGCCCAAGACGTACCAGAACGTTTGCTGTCGGACGACCTGGACACCGCTATGACCCCACTTTTGATCCGTGACATCATAGGTGTTGGTCAGGATTGTGTACACCCAGGTCATCATGAGAGAAGCCCAGCCAAAGAATCGGTGATTCCTCTCAAAAACACTGTATGGTTGACTGTCAGCCCAAAATGAACGATTAACCCTGGGATACGTACTTGTGATGAGCGTTACGGACCCATGGAAAACCAGCAACCATAGTAATGGACAACACGGTCGCAGTGACAATACCAAATACCAGTAATGCATCATTATAGGCATACTTGATTCTGAACTGGTTGACCAGCATTAGGACAAGCCAGGCGATACCGGAAATCGCGCAAGAGCTGTGGATACCACCCAGGTGCTGAAAACGAGATGCGAGTTTATGCTTCCAGGCCCTCCATAGTTTTGCATACCTGAAGAGTAGAGGTACAGCCGAGACGGAACCAGAGAGGGGTCCACTTGGCAAAGCATGTGTTGACAAACAAGTATAGGAGACGACCAAAGATCTCGTTGCGCATAAGCACGGCAAAGTTTAGATTTCCCAAGACTAGGGCACCCGGATACTTGTTGGCGTATGGCCACAGGCCGGCCGTGGCAAAACCCAAGGCGACGAAATTGAGTGCGAGTATGACGGTGAAGAAGCGCCTTTATGACGATGAGTGATCGGATAGAATATCTACAGGTGAAACTGGCCTGTATGAATTGTACCAGACGATGAAGTAGACGTATTTTGATATCTCGATCTTCTGGGGCTTGGAGGATTTGGAGGGCAATTTGGCAGGATTGGAAGGCGACACAGGTGCATCTTTCTTCAGAAACTGCACGGCGAACAGGTCAGTATCGATGGACTTGTTCCCACTCTTGATGAGACCAGGATGAGCAGCGAGTTGAGGAGAGTGGACGTCCGGTGCACCCTTCTCGGAATCGTTATTGACAGCCTGCAACATGGTGGGTCGACAGAGGAGGTTGCAGGGGAAGACTGGGATCAATGGGCTGCAGATCCAGCATCCCTGTCCAACTTTTATCATCCACCCAAGCGCTCACGGAAGGGAAGGGGTAGAATTCGGAGATGAGTCCACAGCCCAGCAGGAACAGATCCGCAGCGGTTCACACCGATGATTCGGACTGCCAGTGACCGTCCGGGGTTGGGGGCTCAATGATTACACACCAATTGGTTCCTTTTTGAATCTAGGCTTTCTGGCATTACCTGATGTCCAAATTCGCAGATCGTGTGCCTTGAATGAGAGGATGGGAAGGCACGTGGTGCTCTCTCAAAATGACACAGGTTTCAACCACACGAGAACGTTTGTGAACAGTGATATCCTGGGAGGGATCGTATGAGGGACAAAATTCAAAATAAACTTACAGCACCAGGCAGACGTGGATGATAGATGAAAGCCACCATTTGCTGTCCCAGCGAAGTCGAGGGCCTATACCATGGCAACAGGAACCCGGTAGTTGACCGCAGGTGAGGAACCTAGGTGTCTCGTATTAGCTGTGAACCGGCTATCGATAACAGTCTGAGGAACTACAGTCGGGGGGCCGGTAGTACGGAGTGTTTTCACGGGCGAACGTCGTTGAGACCGCTGTTGGCACACAGCGACTCGGAGGTCACCGAGTCGCCGCCACCGACATGATCAGCACCAAGCCGTTACCGTGTACTCGGACGGCCAAGAATTTTCGATGCTGGGCCTGCAAACGTGACTGGCAAGGACAGACGGACGCCCGCTGCGATCATCGCTGTGTGCGCACGAGTCACGTGATGCGATTTCTGCAAATCGAAAATCGATCGCGCCGACAACGGAAAACTTTCCTTTTTTAGTAGAACAGACGGCTGCTGCGCGAGCCGACCGCAGCCAAGGCCCTGCACAAAATCAGCGGGCGGATGGAAACGGATGCAGATGGCGCGGATACTGCGACGGGCTCGGACCATATCAACATGATTCATCTCTACTTTTCAAGAGGGCGATCAATCAGAGCACAGGTACGCAGCGGCAGAGGCCGTCCAAGCACTCACTGGCACTTCCACCTCGATGTAAGCGGCTAGACCGCCGCGCTTTACCGTTACAGCAAAAGGCAGAGATTCCGAATGAGTGCCATTCAGTACTGCAGATAGTATATATACTAGTTACAGGACCTAGGTAAGCCGGCGTGCTTACACTCGATCTGCTTGCACTCATCGCTATCAATTCAGATACCTGGAAAAGGAATCACGTCCATCATATAGCCCCTTGTGTCCCCTCGGATATTGCTTATCTCTTGGGTGCCCGAGATAGAGAAGATAATTACTCCTGGCCTTGTCAATGTTATATTCGTGTGGAGCTGTCCACAGTAAGTCAGTGAGCAGCCCAACTTCCTTGTATGTAAGCACACAAGTGACCCTCCGTGCCAACACTAGACTGCTCCCTTAGCCTTTGCCATTCCACAACCCCCAAAAGAATGCGATCTGTGCCAGAGGCTGCTAGTGGGATTTGCCAAACTTGTCAGTATGAAGATAAACCAGCATGACTTCCGTGTCGTTTTCTCATCCTCAGTCGCAATCCCTATTTATGCGCTCACTAGATTTGTCCGGTTTTCGGTTGTGGATTGAAGAAAACAGTATGGCATGCCAGTTAGTGTTTCAGTCCCATCATCCGCCCTTGATGGAGACACCTCCGGTGCCCGCCAACTTGAAACTACTCACATTCCACTTTGATGCCATCTATATATTTTTTGTTCAGCGATGGCCCTCGCGTTCCCAGGGGCAAGGTGTGCACCGCCTTGCGTATTCATGGTTTTGATCTCAAGCTGCATGCGCTTGCGATGTCTTCTGGGAAAGGGTGAGTGATCAGATCGACCAACCGTCGACCGTTGTATAGTTACTGTGTATTCGCTTTCATTGACGACGCATCGTTGGTGGCTGGCAGCTACAGTGTCACAAGCGTACATATATTCCCAGTTTCCTGACCTGCGAGCAAAAAAAGAGTGTTTGATGATGACGACTCGGGCCGGCTGGAAATGCCGACAACGCCCTATGCGGTGCCTCACTCATGTCCACAATTCTACCGTCTTCATGTCGCCTCTGTAACCGATGAGCCCGACGACTCGCCTGCTCGGTCATGTGACTCGTGTCCGTCCTGCCACCCACACACCTGCCATGGTGTTGTCAACAACCTGGGGCTGGTTGACGCGTTGACAACACCTCTCGGACGACAACGATGCCGACGCGATGGGCATGGTGGCAGCTACTCGGAGACGAGAGGCGCGATCACCACGACGCGACGAGGAGACGCGACAGGATGGTGCTCGGAGAGCGACGTAAACTCACGACGACCGGGACGGGGTGCCATCAACGACACGGCGACGACGACACGCGCTTCACCCTCACACCTTACTTTCGTATCCTGCCTTCACCACCCTACCCCCCAGCGTGCTAGCATACACAGTTTGCCATCAGACGCACTACCTACTAGCAGGTTGGTCGCGTCCCAGGTCTGCCCTCACTGCCCCCACCCCACCCTCACGTCGTCATCGTCTAGTCATCCCCATCCAGGTCCTGTTCACGCCCAAGCCCACGCCCCCGTCCCCGCCATCCCCGCGTCCACGCTCGCGTGTCCCAGTCCTCATCTTTGCCCTCGTCTAATCGCCGTCGTGCCTACGTCTACGCCCACATCGCCGCCATCTCATCTTAGTCCGGTCCGCGTCTCCCGTGTTCACATGCTCGTGCGCCCCCCACCTCATTCGTGCACAGCCATCGGACAACCCGCACCTGCCGCAGGTGCGGGGATCAGGAAGGCACAGCATCAGTGCGAATCTTGTGCGAGGTGCTCGCTGATCACACTCCCTGATCTAGTCAAGGTCATTAAAGAAGCGGAAGCTGGTAAAGTAGCTACAACTGCCAACCATTCGATGTACCGTACTCTTGCTTGCGCAGCGATCCGCCGGTTTGTTGTCGCCACCGCGGTCACACAGGCATACCGAGGGTCATACGCTTCACACCGTACCCTTGCCGTGGCGGTCACGGTATGCGCGGGTGTGGTGTGAGCTGCCCGACCCGTAATCAGATCCGTGCTGTACCTTGATCATCCGCCCTCCTCTACAAAGTTCCTGAGATGCCTGAGTTGCGCAGAAACCTCTTCCTTGAACAACCCGATCTCGTTACTGTTCTTAGCAATGGCCCGAGTAGTCTCATCTTTCACACGTGCAACCTTGGCGAGTTGTTCTCGGTAGCTGCGGATGCCGGGGTGAGTAATACAACGACATTGGTGGGGAATGCTCACTCGAATTGCAGAGCCTGAAGTCGCGACTTCACGCCCATCCCACTCGACAGTGCTGCTGTGCGTGCGTGCGCCAACTCCTTCTCCAGTCGCGCGGCTTCGGTATTGCTCACCATCGATTCCTGTTGGGCCGCCTACCACAGTGTTGGCAGCGTATGGGGGACTCACGGAACATGCCGCTTACATCTCGAAGGTTGTCAGCTTGTTCGTTCAATGCCACCACCTTCTTCTCGATCTCCTGAACTTCTTCGTCCACATTCTCACACTCCAATGTCAGTTGGTCGAGTTCATTGTCCACCTTGATCCGCTCGCTCTCCACGTTAGCACGCTCCGTTCTCTTGGTCTCTGCTACCGTACCGAGAGTCGGCTTGATCACCTTTCGGATGTCAGAGCCCATGAGGAGCTGCTGGGGGTTAGACATTGCAATATTGAGTTGTAGCGTAAGGTCGATTTCTTGGAAAGGCGGAGAAATTGGTGGAAACAGCCCCAGTGAGGAGAGGAGGTTAGTATACAGGTCTAGAGCCTCTTCCGCGGCGGCTCCTCGATTCGTCATCACCACCTCCAATGACATGACAGCCTTTTGGGCTTCAGAAATTCTTTGCTTGAGGTCCTCGAGATTCCTGGCTAGAGTTTCATGATCGGTATTCATGCGGATGACCTCCTCGGGTGTCAAGTTCTGTGCCTTCACCACATCAGTCAGTTTGGCATGTTCGTTCTTGAGCTGCTCCAGATTTGATGCTTAAAAAATTAGGAACACGTCTTGAGGGGACCAGACTTGACATACTTCGGATGGTGAGCTCAGCTTTCTCGTGCGCAATGGTATCAATCAAATGCTTTTTCCGGGATTCGAAACGTTGGAGAACATCATGGAACTTTGCCCTGTCGCTGACTAGAAATCCGTGGTTCTTCTGCAGTTTCTCGAGAGGTGCCTGGAGACGATGAGATACAGGCCCGCGGTGAAGTCATACGCCTACTGCAGACGAATGAAGTTGGTCGAACTCGGTTTTGATCCGGACGAGTCGCTCCCTTTGCTCTTCAAGATCATTTATCACTGTTTCATTCTTTTTCGCTGAAAGAGAGATGAGGTTAAAGGGAGGGAAGGTGTAGACGACCGACCATAGCGCGCTTCTAGAGCTCTGTCTTGCTCTTCGAAGACATCCGCACCGTGGAAAAAGGCGATGTACGCCTCTGAAAAATAGTCAAATGCCAGAGCTTGGTGGTGTATTGGATCGTGGAATTCTTCTGGAATCCTATCTACTACTTGCAAAGTCGGATCATCGGTCTCCAGGTAATGCACTCTGGCCTGTAACATGATGAAGAGGTGCGCACTTTCGCGGCTGAGCGCGACTGACCTTTCCGACTTCCACCAGCCAATGCAGCACAGCGAGCAGTGCGGGCCACGAATGCATGCTACCGGGAGCAGCTAACCATTTGTTGTCGATCTGCGAGGTGAACGGATATTTGAGGGCCTTCAAAGCTGGCTGAAACTCGTCTTCGAAGCGCATCTTTGGATCGAAAGGGTATGAGGGGTCGACCACACTAACGAGATGCTGGAAGATCGCGCGGAAGTCCTTCCCGGTGATGCTTGTCAGGGTCTGCATGGAGATCTCGTATTCCGTGCCCTGAAGCCAGGAAAATATTTCTTGGCGCATTTTGGCTTGGTATGAGCGCTCGCGAATCGGCCGTGGGTCCTTGGGCAACTGGCTTCCGGACGGTGCAGGAAGGGTGCCGGCGCCTCCCCACATGGACCCGCGACGCGTCGAACTTGCCACGTGCGATCATCGATCACAAAGATGACGAGACGAGAATGTGTAGGCTCACGCATTGAGGGGCGTTCGGCCGTAGCTTGGCTTGGTGGTGCTCTGCAGGAGTGGGTTGACGCTCTGGGATCTGTACATGGACTGGCGCGAATTCGATCCTGGGCCCGCGTTCGAGGGGGGTGGATATGGTGCACGGCCCGGAGGACCTGCGAGGCTCATACGCACGGAGGAGGATGGAGGCGCCTTCTTGATGGTCGACGGGACGGGCAGGCCCGAGCGAGCGTTCGCGTAGGGGTCGCCGGTGGACTGCATCGTGGTCCGTCGCTGTCCGTCAGACATGGTCAACTCCAAGAGCAGCCAAGTCACATGACCAAGCACCCCCGTCTCCGCACCCGCACCCGATGACGGTCGAGCAGAAGGCGCTGTTTGGCGGTGCCATCGTCGCCAATTTCCCGTACGGGTTCGCGGACGTGTCGTACGTCCCCGGCACTTCGTCGCGGCGTCTGGTTCTGTAATCTCCTGACAGTGGCTTTCGACAAGTACCTGATAACCAGGAGGTCTTTGTGTCGCGCTCCAACGTATCCATCGTCGTCGAGGTTTTGGAGCGCGTACCAGAGCCAAGCGACACAGAAGCAGTAAAGTGATCTCGTGATCCCCCCGCCGTAGCCCAGGTTTCGTGATGGTCCCTCCACCAGATTCCACTTCCAAGCGTTGGCCCACGACAACGACGCCATCTCGAGCACGATCCAATCTCCCTTTGTCATACAGAGCGGTCAAAAGGACCAGCCATCCCCCATCGTACTGCGTGGATCTCAACGCATCCGCAAATTCAACGCAAGCACCCCAGATGACGTGGAGATACTAATCGCACTCTTTCGCATCGACTCCAAAGGTAAAAGCGCTGACCTAGTTGTGTCGGAGAGCGTACCAAAAGATCCAAGAGGCGGCGTAGACGAAGAGCATGTAGCCGCCGAGTTCGCCTCACTAATCTCCTCTCTCCGTATCGTCGACTACGGTCTCTTTTGCTGAATTGGCGCCCTTCGAGCCCGGCATGTGCTCCCAATTTCACTGTCCTTCATGTAACGTGACCCCACCTTCGTCATCGGGTAGCTCATCCCACAGACGGATGGTAGCAATGTCATCTTGTGAATGATACGGTGCTCGTGCCCACCTTCAACACCACACTAGCAGGCGAACGTGGTTCTCAAGCGTGAATATCCAATCGTTGGTACACACAGCTAATGATACAACACCATATTGCTTGGGCAGCAACGACGAAAGCACTGTTCCTGGAAAGATATACTAGGTTTGATTTCCTTCATCCAACTCTTGCTCAGCTTCTGGCTCCTCCTCGATGCGCTCTCGCACGCCGGTCTTCATCGCACCTGCAGCAGCCTTGGCATCTTTCTTTCGCTTTGCTGACTCTTTCAATTTCTCCCATCGTTCACGGAACCGCGCAATCATGACTTTCTGCAAGGGACATCCAAACATTAGACAACAGTCGTCCCTGTAGTGATCGTAGCCAACCTGTTTGTCATTTTCTACACGAGCGATCCGAAGCTCTTCTTCAAGATCTCTGATCCGGCGCAAGAGCTGTGTCTCGCGGTCGCGTCCTGCATTTAGTGTTGTGATGGGAGTAGGAACGGATGGTATGTTGATGTTAAGGGCGCCGAGATCCACCGCCGACTGCTGTCCACTTGGGCGCTGTAGGACAAGAGATGCGCCCATGGCCCGTTGTGCCTGCGATACAGAATCCCCTGTGTGAATGCGACGCGACGAGTGATGCGAAGACATCGGACTCACTTGATGCCGCGCCATCACTATACTATCCCGCAACAACAGATCTTGTTCTTTGCGTAATTGTAGCACGCGCTCTGCTTCGGCGAGTCGCCTTTGCATCTCCTCCATCTCTTGTTTAAGCGACACGTTTTCTTTCATTAGCACCGACGTGGCCGGCTCCGACTCGGATGGAATCAGGCAAAATGATTCCGATAAGCCGTCGCCTGTCCTCCCAGGGGGGGAGCGGTTGGTGGATATCAAGCTGAAATGATTCGGCGCCGGACTTGCCTTCATCTGCTAATACCTCTTCGTCAGTTTCTTCGGTGACAATGCTTTGTCCTGCACCAATAGGATGAGCGGGATTACTGGAGCTAGAAACCGGGAGCCAACCTACTCAGTTTTGATCTTCCTTCACGAGCAAATCGTTCCTCGCGCTCAGTCTCGCTCCCTGAGCTACCGTCACGTTGCAGCGCCCGCTTTCCTGAAGGGCCGGGTTCGGTTCCGAGGGGGGCTGTGGTGAAGGCGACAGGCTGAGATAGATTGTCCAGCATTCCTTCCATGATTCGCCAGAAGTGATTGAAAGCATCCCCTGGATCGGACTTTTCTCGACACGGACATGAAGATCAACGACCTGTTAGAGCCGTGTGGCGATATGGATATTACGTACCCGCTGCCCAAGTACCATAAACGATTCGTCGACATTATTCTGAGAGTCCGTCAGTCGCAGGGAAGCACTTGGGGGGAGTGGAGGCGACGGAGCAGGGTGAGCTGAACGGGAGCCAACACCCGAGCCTTGGGGGCTGAGTTCGGTGCGCACTTGGGCGAGAGGCGCCTTCTGCGGGAGAGTCGGGTCTTTGTTCTCCTCTCGTAGCTTGGCGATCCTCCGGTCAAGGTCTCTTGCTGCCTTGACATGTTCGTTGTAGAGCATACGAAGTGTACGTTTCGTCTAGGATCAAAGGCTGAGCTCCGAGAGACATGGGGGCATGCGACGATGGAGCAGGGAAAATACATTAATATCGCTTGATTTCTCTTCACACTGCAAGAAGGCGTTCGCAGCCTTTGCATGCTCCGCTGCGGCGGGTATCAATAGTCCATCGTTCAGGAAATCTTCGGCATTTGCTGCATGTTGATGTGCCTGCGGCCTGCCTTGAGCGGCGACGGATCTATCTACCACAACACTCACGGTGTGCAGGGATGAGTCTGCTGCTGACATTGCGAGTTCCGAGTGTTGCGCACGATGGTATGAATGGAGTCGGCGCAAAGGGTACGGGCAGCTATTTTCATTGAGCGGGGGCGTGCTGGCGAGAGTCTGTCGCTCGCTCTGGGCTCTGGGATTGACAAAGCTACGTAAAGTACTGGACCCAAACTGGGCGAAGCGGGCCGCTCTTCCGCCAGCACGGCCGCTGTGCGTGTCCCCCGTCCCTCGTCGGCCGCGAACGGCCACGGCGAGTCTGCCAGCGAGAACGTGCTCCGACATTCCTCCACCCGCGCGCTCACGGTGGGGCCTGCGTCGGGCGCCGATTTTGCCGATCTGCCGAGTGAGCCGGCTGCAGCGGCGTCTGAAAACGGCTGCTTCGGCGCTCGGCTTGTTGTCGTCGTCCTTGCCAACGGCGAGAGTGACTCGAATCCCGGGAATCGCGGCCAGCCATTCGCCCTTGCGCTAACCCGCTTCCATGTCGACCGTCCTGTGAGCGTCCTCCCTTGTCTCCTCTGTTTCTTTTCTTCGCAGCAGCACTCACGCTCCCGCAGCAGAAAGAAAATCAGGATAACCGGTGAGCCTTTTGCTGCTCTCTTGGCATCCCCAGTCCATGCAGTGCCTGACGGCGCCATAGTCGTTGCCGCGGATGGACTATCGAAGCGGGACGTCTTTCGTCTCCCCGACCCCTTCGCGGTCATCACCGTGGACGCAGAGCAGACACATACAACCAGCGTTATCAGGAAGACTCTAAACCCCTACTGGAACGAGAGTTTTGACATGTGCGTCGTAGTCCTCATGGAGGCCGAAGGCTCTTCAATCTCATATCTCATATCCGCAGCACCGTCAAGGATTCTTCCGTCGTCGCCGTCCAGATATTTGACCAACGCAAATTCAAGAGACGTGATCAGGGTTTTCTTGGAGTCGTCAATGTCAGAGTCAGCGACGTTCTCGATCTTGAACTGGGTGGGCACGGTAAGCGCTGGTCAGTTGGGTGTTCTGCACGCCGGATAAACCGTTTTCTCACAGAAATGCTGACCCTGGATCTGAAAAAATCCAACGATAATCTCGTGGTGCACGGCAAACTCATCATTTACCTGTCCACCAACGTCAATCAACCCATCTCGAACCCTGGTCCCTCCCAGGTACAGGGCGTCACCACGGCACTGGCTGACATGGGTATGAATGAGTCTAGCATCTCTCTTTCCCCCAACGCCGTCTCTCCTGGCAATACTTTGTCCAGGACTCCCAGTGCGCACGCAGCCGAAGCGGCGACCCCACTCATGCCTGCTTTGACGCCCCATGTATCCTCCTCTTCATCTGGTCTCGTGGATCAGGATCAATCATCTTCCCAGCACACCCGCCCTATTAGCTCAGGTGGCACAGGGACACTCACGGCTGCTCAGCAAGTCAGTTCTGCGGCAGCCCCCGGGGCAGCCAATCAACAAAGAAATTTCAACCCCAATGTCGACCAGTTCGGACCATTACCTCCCGGCTGGGAACGTCGTATTGACCCCCTCGGGCGAACTTATTACGTAGATCACAACACGCGAAGTACAACTTGGAATCGGCCATCTCCAGACCAGTCGGTCAACACGAATAATCAGGACAGCGAAACGAATGCAGCTAGGGACCAACACTCCCGTCGCGTTCTTGCAGATGACATGGTCGATGTTGGCCGCAACAACACTCAGACGAGTGCCCACCGTGCAAGTCCCACCACGCCTCAATCCAATGCGAACAACACCTCGTCGGCTGCCCTTGCTGCCAGCAATAATGTCACTACTCCCGGTACTGGGAGTCTTCCGGCAGGTTGGGAGGAGAGGTACACCCCTGAGGGTCGCCCCTACTACGTTGACCATAACACTCGTACAACTACCTGGGTCGACCCCCGTCGCCAGACAGTTATCCGAGTCATGGGGCCCAACGGTCAAAACACTGCCCTCCAGCCACAGGCCATTTCTCAGCTTGGACCCTTGCCCTCTGGGTGGGAGATGCGCCTCACTTCGACCGCGCGCGTATATTTTGTCGATCACAATACCAAGACCACGACATGGGACGATCCCCGTCTTCCGTCTACGTTGGACGCAAATGTACCACAGTACAAACGGGACTTCCGGAGGAAGCTTATCTATTTCCGCAGTCAACCTGCTATGCGTGCACAGCCAGGTAACTGCCAAATCAAGGTCAGGCGAAACCACATCTTCGAGGACAGTTACGCCGAAATTATGAGACAAACGCCTAATGACCTGAAGAAGCGTTTGATGATCAAATTCGATGGCGAAGATGGTCTGGACTATGGCGGCCTTTCCAGGTACGTCAACGGACAAGCATGATTATTCACAAACCGACTTTTTATCAGAGAGTTCTTCTTTCTTCTCTCGCATGAGATGTTCAACCCATTCTATTGTCTGTTTGAATACTCCGCACACGACAACTATACGCTCCAGATCAACCCTGCATCAGGTGTCAACCCTGAACATTTGAACTATTTCAAGTTCATCGGACGTTGTCTTGGACTTGGTATCTTCCATCGGCGCTTCCTCGACGCCTACTTCATTGTCAGCTTCTACAAGATGATTTTAAGGAAGAAGGTGACGCTGTCCGACCTGGAGTCTGTTGATGCAGAACTTCATCGCGGTCTCACGTGGATGCTGTAAGTTTACTCCGTGCCGTGCATCCCCTGACGCTCACCACAAACCCAGCGAAAATGACATTACGGACGTCATTGATGAGAGCTTTACTACAACCGAAGATCGATTTGGAGAACTCGTAACAATTGAGCTGAAGCCTGGTGGTGCGGACGTTACCGTAACCGAAGAGAACAAGAAAGATTATGTTGATGCTGTGGTGGAGTACCGTATCTCAAAGCGCATCAAGGATCAGTTCGAAGCTTTCATGTCCGGTTTCAGCGAGTTAATTCCACAGGAACTAATCACCGTTTTTGACGAACGAGAGCTCGAGTTGCTCATTGGTGGAATGTCTGAGATCGACGTGTAGGTTTTCCGGTGTTTGCGTTGTGGCGCTGCTACGAAGTTCACCCTTTTACAGTGATGACTGGACTAAACATACCGATTATCGAGGCTACGAAGTGAATGACGAAGTGATCCAGTGGTTCTGGAAGTGTATTCGTAGTTGGCCACCTGAACGCAAGTCCCGACTGCTGCAATTTGCCACGGGAACGTCGCGCATTCCTGTCAATGGTTTCAAGGACCTTCAAGGCTCGGATGGCCCAAGACGTTTCACGATCGAGAAATCAGGCGATCCGTCGCAGTTGCCAAAGAGTCACACTTGCTTCAACCGTATCGATCTGCCACCATACAAGGACTACGCGAGTTTGGAGCAAAAACTTACACTCGCTGTAGAGTAAGTTCTTTCTTCCCTGGAGACGTGGCCAGGTCGGTAATAGGCTTGTTTTCACAGGGAGACCGTTGGATTCGGTCAGGAATGAGCTTTGTTGGATAACACTATTTACCACCTTCCAATTTTTTCCCTTCTTTTTTTAACACCTTCGCCACAGAATGACGTCCTACACACATGTAATCTTACCGGGATGTATTGTCGTCTGCACGAGACCCCGTCTGCTGTGAACCGACAAGTCTTCTGTGTACACGTCAGGCAACAATACCGAGAGACAAACATAACAACAGGGCTATCCGCGACGAGCTTATCGCTTTTCAAACGCGAACCCAATATAGATATCTGACATCCACTGTAAGCGATGGATGCGCCGGCGATGAACGAGTAAAAGGATTCACTGGCGGCCTCCCACTGATCCTCGTCCATCGCGCTTTCGCCATTCGAATCCACAACCTTCATGCGCACCATAAGTTCCTTGAACTCCTCCTGTTCGGAATGTTCTGCAAATATTTGGTGGAACTCTTCTTTGTAAATTGGGTGGAGAGAATATTCCGCGGCCAAGCTGTGATGCGGGGTGAGCAAGCAAGCCACCTCAGGTCGTCAGACACGTTATAACGGATGACCAGAGCTTCCCTGATCCCCGGTGATTTGAGAGGTATGCACAACGCAGATACATAATCACTGGGGCTTCAGCCCCTGAAGGTACTTGCGCAGGCATGGCGCAATGAACCAGGACTACGGAAGCAGACAACCCTTTGAAGCAACAGATGCAGGACACCCACCCTACGAAGTTGTCCCAGTCTACAATATATTCAGGCACATCCTCAACAGCATCCTTGAGGAAAAAATAATAACGATGTCCAAACAGCGGGCGAGATTGCCGATCTTCAAAGCGGATCCTATATACTGCGTTACCGAAGGAAAGGTCAGTCGCAGAAGGCGGTAGCGTGTCCAGTCGTTCTCTGAGAGTGGTGTTATGCTTTCGACGAGAAGTTGAATAAGAACATTACGCACAATAATTGATCGGCGTTGGGAATAGTACCGAGAAATACTCCACCTTTGCGGAGGTACTGGCTCGCATTACGAAGCATACACCGCGCTTTCTGTGATGTCTCGAAAGCGTAGTGCATACAAAATTGCATCGAGACAACATCGAAAGGCTGTGCGAGTCGCTCCGGTGGAAAGGCTTTGGAAAGAGGTTCGGTGTAACAATCGATTGCGGCAAATGCAGCATCAAAGCGAGGCAGAGGCATCGTATGCCACCTCTCACGAGCTTGAACAATGGAGACCTCGGCAATATCTGCAAGTGTTGGCACGTCGCAAACGGTCAATGGGCAGAACTGGCGACCACGAACCAGCACAGACGACCTCCTTGACTCGAGCTTTCGACCATTTGATCAGGTCTCCACCCTTGCCGCAACCGAGATCAAGGACCTTGCCACGACCTCTGCCGGGCCCGGGGGGCTGGGAAGTGAGAGCTGGGTGGGCAAAGCGAGTGATTAACACAGATTTCACCCAGTTGTTAAAATATTTGAGGCCAATGATGGGAGATTCCATGCGTTGCCTGACGCCCACCTCAGGACGCATGTTGTCTGCGCAGGAAAAGAGAGATGGGTCAGAGGTGCACCGGACAATGCCACAGGAGACTGACAATGGTCGATCACTTTATTTACGTCGCCCGCGTGTCGTTTCACGTGGGCTGCGCTGTCCGGGGAGCTACTGCGTTCTCTTTTACGTTTGGAGAGGAGAAACTGTGTGCCGATGCCGCGGTATTGTCGGTACATGTCCATTTCATGAGGTGTCATCGGGACGAGGACGGCGCCGGCGGGCGTTTTACGATTGCGCGGATTGTATGGGATGGTGGAAAGTGACGACGAGGGAGGCGGCATTGCAGGAGAAGAGGCTGAAGCTTGAGCAGCAGAGGGTTCTGAGGGAAGGGAAGAGTGGGAAGGGGGGGGTGGAGGACGAGATGGAGGAGGATAGCGTGAGAATTGGAGGGGCTGGCCATCCTCGGGCGATGTGTCTGCCTGTGGGATGTCGAGGACCGGGAGATTGCCCCGGCGCCGGAGCGAGGTCGCACCAGCCAGTCTGTCTACTTCCCCATTCGATGCCGTCGTGGGAAGCAACACAGGCGCATCGGGTCCCAGCAGCAGATGCGACAAGCTTGACGGCCGTGCAGATCCCGGGGTGCGTGGCTCCTGGGGCTCCGAGTTAAGCAGAACTGCGAGATCGGTGGCACGGCGAGCTACGGTTGGGCTGTTTGTTGTCCGCGCGGAGGACGGACGAGAGGATGAAGGGGAAGGGATGTCGAAAGAGTGTCTCTCGTGTCTGTCCGGGTCGGCGTCGTGCGCGTGTGCGGGGAGAGACTTTGACTGAGACACGGGCGAGTTCAGGGCTGCGTCTCGAACTGGATCAAAGGCGGGCATGGCGTCGGTCGCCGCGACACTGTAGTCAATAAATTATCGCCCGGTGGTATGTGAGGAATGACAGCGAGTGCGTGTCGAACTCGACGTTGAGCAACCACATACGCCGAGACGTATTATGTAACCCTGCACCCAGCCAGCCCGAGTATACCTCGACTCAAGCAACAGAAACTCAAAACGAAAATTTGAGCCGATCTTCGTCTTGTCCGCTGGTCCGTTTGTTGACCAGAGAAAAAGCATACAATATCTTGATCTCTGGCTTTGTTGAGGATGAAATTCCGTTACACAAGTCGTCTCGACTGGCACACATTGCGAGCCCGCTCGGAATTGAGGAAACGAGGTGTCGAATAACCATCTTGCTTATATTGCAGACATCCAACCAAGGCCAGCATAACTGGGCCTTCGCAAAGGCCGGCCATCCTTGCTATTCTAAACGACTCAACAGTAATTTTAATTCATCTTTGGTGGCCATGTAGGCAGTAAACATTTCCCCGAGGATGAGGGCGGCACTTGCTCCAACGTTAGTCAACTGCACTCTCAGGGCAGGGGTCGTTCGGATGTACTTGATCCCCTGCTATGGCCGTCTGTTCTGTGACCTTTGTTCGGGATTGTGATTTATCTATGGAGTCTGATGGCATACATGTCTATCCACAATCAGTATGAAGACATTCTGTATAAAATGTCAAACCGATGACAGTGATGCGTTGGAACTGTAGTACCTGCCACTCCAAACCCATCCAGACCCTCGACGATCTCGTTCCCCCACCACGTCGACAACAGGAGAGCCAGCTTTCCTGCAATACTGTCCCAGACCAAGGCTACTCGATTTACTATACCAAGTCGTTTGATTATCCTTCTCCTTAGCAAGACTTGATCCAGGGTAGCAATTTTGATGTGCTCTAAGGGCAGAAGTCTTCCCTTTGATTCCGGGCCTCGTGTCTCGCTGTAAGGACAGCACCTTGGGAGAAAGGCAATCACACTCGCCCGATCTTTTCAAGGCCCTTGAATACCTCTTCCTTGAGGTCCGTCTTTATGGAAGGTCGTAGTCTGTGGGTTGGATATTTAGCGTAAACCGCTGCTAGACGTGCTGGAGGCTTCCGGTCAGTGCATAGCAATGTCACGGTGCGGCGTTATAGCGGAAGTACCGCCGGCAGAAAGTAACGGTCGTACGGTACAGACTGCAGTATTGGGTGGCCCCGGATTTGAACAATGGCATATTCTTATCCGAATTTCGTCCTCAGCCTCGTTCGATGGGTAATGCAATCTTATCTATTCTTTTGCACTGTTGCTGGGGTCTGCAACGACTGCATACATCGCACCACCACCAAACTTCAGTCTATCGAGACAGAATCGTTCCTGTGGTTCGACCGCGGGCCATCGAAAATTCGTACGACGGCAGAGAGACTGGTTTCAGGGGAAGAAGGGACTTCGGAAACGTTTTCGCGGATACATTTCGGTCGTGTTCCACTAGAGCATTTCGGAACTGTGCCACAATCCCGTCGTTGCAGTCGATAAGCTCTTCCCAGCACTGAGCGATAGCTTTGCCATTCTTGTAGTAATCATCTTCGAGGCGCACGAGTCCATTGAAATACCTTGCGCTACAAAGGATCATTGTCAAGGCGTCTGTGAAAAAGACGAACATATACTTCTCAACCAGTATGTCCCGTAACTCATCAACAACGTGCCGAATAAGTTCGTCCCGCCCATGTTGAACATCCTTTTTGACGTTCCTGAATCTGGTAGAGATTCCATTAACGATCACCTGATGGTCCGATCAGCCACGCCAGAGTGCAATTCAAATGACCGGTCAATACAGCTTGAATCTCGTTGAGCACCTGTGAAGTATGGGTTGAAGGTAAGTAAGAGAGCCTCAAAGTATTTACCTCTACAATATCTTGGATGTCGACTTCTTCACCAGTTTGATCATGTACTACGGCTTAGCAGAGCTGAGTGTCGATTGACTGTCGAAGAATACCATAGTAGTAGTGGTTACCATGCATCTTCGACTTTTGTAATGTCACCTGTGGGGCGATTCGGTCGGGTGATTTGCGTCTCGTGTACATAAGGCTTGTCGGTATCCTCGGGGAAGAAGGGACATTGGTTTCGGAAGGCGATGGACGTCGATGGCTTCGCGAGATATCAAGGGGGGAATACACGTTTTAGGCTCTCGAGGCCTCTGGAAAAATACGACTAACTGACCTAGTTAGACTAGCGCGCGAGCTGAATTTGTCCATTTTGCCCAACACGTGTTCAATAGGTGACGCAAAGGTGACACTTCGGTGTCTGTGTCGAGGGGATAGGTCAAAGACAGGCGCTTCAATGGGGGTGGTACTAGGGTAGCTAGGCGTCCTGAATTTCGCTTGCATATTTGTTTCTGGACACAAGGGGGTGATCGGCGCCTTGCGTAGTTCAACCTTCTCTCGAGTAGGAGAACTGTCAATAGTGAGATCAATAGTGACGGCTTCCACTGGAAGTGTTGACTCTGCGATCGGTTTGGATGGCTGATTGATGATAAGAACCCAGTCCATTCGAGGTAGTCTGACAGGTTACCTCCACGAGATCCTCGCTTCCTCTCCGGGGCGAATACGTAGTGCCTTCATTAATCCAGTTAAAACAGACTTCTGCATCACGGGGATCAGACATGAGGTCGTCTGCAGTCTCCTCAGTTTTTATATGAATTTTCTCCTCGATGTGTTGTATACCATGTGAGGCGGCTCGTTGAACGAAGTCGGGGTCTCCTTGTGATTCCCCGGTCGACATGGTACCGGGCCAACTCGGATGACAGGAGGAAATGCTGCCAGTCTAGGGCAAACTTTCATGGCGTCAGACACAAATTCAGAAAGCTAACCTTCACAATTCCCCGGGGCGAGCTCGCTTCTATAAGTGCACTTTCGGCACTCCTTAACTCCGCAGAAGGCTGAGGAATAATAAACGCTAGTTCGACAACTACACGAGGTGGCATTACTCACCGAGTCTCTGCTGGACTTCAGAGGCGAGGGCTTCATAATTGGAGTCAATGCACAGCGTGGCTCGGAGATCAATGCTACATCGTGATCGATCTTAACGCTGGGGACTTACAGAGAAGTGGTGGTCAGCTTCTTATACTCCGTAACATACGTTGACTAACCATCTGCTTGACTCCCTTCACCGCGCGTGGCGCTGACCCAGGTTCCTGTCTGCCTTTTTTTGATCCTCGACGATCTGCGAGTGCCTTGGCAGATTGAAAGATCTGGGAGTTCGTCAAAATCAATCGTGATCAGACCAATAATAGGGGAAGTGCCTATACCTGTCCGTGTCTCTCTCTTCGTCCTAGAAATGTAAGTGGGATCTAGTTGGGTCACGCTAAATTTTTCCTAATCATACCTAATAACTTTGCAGCTCTTCTTGCGGGGAGGCATGGGTTCATCGTCGGGCCCGATGACGGCCTTGCTCGTAGACTTGATGCTCTCCCTCTTTCTACGTTTCCCGGCAAGATTCGGCGGGGCGCTCGCATGATCTGTGACCTCAGTAAGGGAATTTTTCTGATAGGTGTCTACGTTCAGGGCAATGCGCCCGATATGTTGCGATGGCTTGTCTTCTGTGGAACTGTGCATTGTCTGGGGCTTTCCTTGCGAGGCGGTGGGGAGTTCCCCGTCTAAGGGCCCGCACCCATTGGTGTCTTGTTTGTTCACCTCGCCTGTGGCAACAGAGTTCTGGGAGATGACAGACCGACCGCTGATGGCTTTAGTTCCAACCGTGGGGAAAAGTACATCAGCATTCGGTAGTGGGTTTTGGGAAACTTCGGTTTGCGTGTTGAAGGACATGCCTGACATCGGGGTGTTTGAGATTAGTAACTGTTTCCTGGTGAGTGGCTTTTGAGCAGCCCTTCCGGTATGGCCACTGGATTTCGAGGCGCACTCGGAGGATTTCTTAATTCCCGTAGCGGCCATAGTACTGGGGTTTTCGTTTGCTACCACGTCTAACTTATTGTGATTTTGCGGTACAGAAATACCGGTCACCCCTTGCCCATTGGATTTGTTGCATTCGGCCTCGAATTCAGAGATTTCGGAGAGTTCGCAACTACCACTAGATGACTGTACTGCCCCGACGGATTTGCTTGGGAAGAGAGGCAATATGGGATTGTGAATGACCTTTCGCATCCCCTTGGGAGGTGAAATTAGTTCGGTGCTCCTCAGGCGCTCAGGTACATGTTCGACGGCTGCCGACTCAAGAGCATCTAGGATCAGGATTCCGTCCTTGGATGTAGGCTGCAGACTAGGCGTCGGTGAGCAATCCCCGACACAGGAGATGACCTCAGGCTCTTCGACATCTGTTTCGTAAACTAGAGGGTTTTTTATCAGCGAAAGGGAAATTACCCAGTGTCAAGTCAAAACCTTGATTAACGTGCCGTACTTTGCCTTCAAAACCTGGCACTAATGTCACGGATGTATCGTTCATGAACTCCAATTCTGAACCGATTGAGATACTCTTGCACTTTCTCTGCACTCTGGTGGATGGATTGAGGAAGGATAATTTTCCCTGTGACTAATGAACAGGAAACTTGACCTGCGAGCAGCAGACTTACCACACCTCGTCGTCGTAATGCCTCCATAAATCTACCGACATCCTCACTTTGCAACAAAAATTTCGCATAGGGATTTTTGTCCGAGAATTTCATTTTGACGTCGGCGACCAACGGGAGGGACGTCAGATACACTATTATTGATACTTTTCCTTTTGGGGCATCTCTCTCCGATGTATCAAGTGTGATTATTCGAATGTGGGAGTACGGCACTTGTAGGCTCTCACACAGGTCGGTCTATTAAAGAAGGCTTGAGATAGAGAATTGTCGGTGATAACATTCCCTACATCCTCAACAATAATATTCGCAAGGAATGCTTGTTTATCCATAATTAACCTGTCAGTCTCAAGTGGTTGGGGAAAGACGTGTCCACAGAAGTCTATCTCGTCGATAGAAAAGGGTTGTGGGCTAGAAGTAGAGGTGTCGGTAATCGAACCTCGCTGAAACATCTACTCACTAGGTAATGTCACTTCTCGCAAGAGCATCAATGATTTGAGCAGCGACGTCATCCCAATGCGTGCTAGACGTTTTCCGCACAATACGGAGAAGTTCTGCACTGCATTTGAACAACTTCGAAGAGCCCAGAACTTCTTTGACGAACTTGACCCGTTTTAGCTTTCCTTGGGTGGCATTATAGATAGGGGGAAGAAGTCGAGCAAATAGCATTAACAGCGCTTCGAGGAGCAAATAATCTAGTAACAGGGCAAGAGACTATAAGCATCGGCTTGCACCTCGGAAAGTGGACAACTACTACCTTTGGCCCTGGATATAGCAGCCCCCAGTCGTTCTCTGTCGGGCTGTGTTTAGAGCGGAAGCCCACGGGAGCAGAAGAGTGAGTGTTACCCGCCCAAAACATCATTGTGACGAAGCACGTTCCGAACTGTGATCTGCTTTGCAGCAACTTCTGTCAAAGTATTATACGCCTGTGAATGGCTCTTGAATATCAAGAACCTTGCGCATATACGCGACATTTTCTGCAAGATTGTCCACTTACGGACAAGCAAAGTGATATGCTGAGGATGGGTAGTCCCCTGCCGGAATCAAGGAAGAAAAATTCGCAGACAATGCGACACAATGCCTCCAAGGCTGGAGGGTCGAGATCAGCGTATCCTAGTTTTTCTGAGGGCGGGGTCTCGAAGTACAGGAAGTAGACGAACCGTTATCTTTCTGGTCCAGGAAATCCTACGGGGTGCGTTAGTCATCCATGTTTATGATCACTACTGCGATACTACAAGGACACCAGACAGGATGACTTCGGCAGTTGCATCCCACGCTGAGCGCAAGTTTTCATCTTCGGCATTGTGTGCGTCATAAAGATTTCTTAGTACCATGGAGAGGAGAGAAGAAGAAAGCTGCAGCGTTGCCTGAAAGCAGGAATTATACAGAGGAAGAAGCGGTCGACGGAGCATGGCGCAAATTTCTTGTGTCATCTGCACAGAAAGAGACGAGGAACTCTACGCAAAGCAGTAGTAAGATATGAATCACGGAGACAATGTCGCAGATACATACCAAAAGCATCAGACAAGATGCAAGGTGATCAAACGCTTCCTGCACATGGCTTTCAACGGCATTGCTATGTATCGCTGATCTGAGTGCATCAATAGCGTCTGGGATGCTTAGCATGTCGAGCAGTTCCTAAAGCTTATCGCAGAGGATGAGTGGACCGGGAAAAAGGAAGATAGTATCGGGTCGGCCACTCACCGACCTAATCACCACGTGACCAATGATTTTAGTCATGTGACAAGTACGCGGAGTTCCAAAAGATAAGACGCGTATAAGGGCGCTCCATTAACCCTCAACCTGGAGCGACTCCTCCCGACGTTCATCTCCCCCTTGCGTGACCTTTTTCAGATGGCAGATGTTAAGCCGCTCACCTCAACAGACGACATCTCGGACAAGAATTTGCTCGCAACCCCGGGCCCAGGTGCTGGCAAACTCAAACAGTCAAGATACGAGGATGTATGGCCCGAAGATGTGCACGCCGCGTTCATGGAAGGTTTGTTTACCTCTCACTAATAGATTATTATTCTGCGATGACGGTCAGCTGTCGCCTTGTATCCACCGATGGGTAAACGGCGCCTCAAATATTACCGCGTCTCTGCGCATGAAAATGATCAGTTTCTGGATAACAACCGCACCAAGTCATTTGGACGCTGCCAGCTCATTCAATCCTATATCATGGAGAAAACCGGCAAAAATCGCTCCAGGAAGCAAGTCTCTAGCCACCTCCAGAGACTGAAAAAGATCCACAAGGATAACCCCGCCAGTTTGTTTTATATCGTGATCGCCTTCTCTCATTTCTTGACACATTTCATAGTGCAGCCCCTCTTCTCGGAGCGTTCTCAACCTCCAGTAGAACATTGTCCCGCATCTCAAGCGATAGCTATACCCTCCCAAGATATCTTCGCAAACATTTCATTCAGCGCGCGTCACCTCAAAAGCGATTTCGACCTTACCGTCAATCTCCAGAACACAGGCACAGGCAATGCGTTCCCCTACGCCTCAGAAGCGTCAATCTTTGATGGCGGTTCATGCAATGTGCCTGATTTGTCAGCCGATCTCCATAATCAACCTTCTATTTTTTCCCCTCAGGAATTTCCGATAGCCACCGCGCAACAGTTCTCAACGAGCATCTCTCATCCCTCGCACAACGGCTACATTCCCGAGCTTCCAGAACCGTCACCAATTAGAGATGTGATAAATGGAGGATCCCAAGCCGGAACAGCTTTCAATACTTCCGCGTTCTCGATATCGATGCGCCGCCTCGCTTCAAGACTTCCTGTGCAAACCCGAGTGGATTCGTGTCCGACAACGCACTTTTCTCGTGCCCTCCACATTCCTGCATTCCAGCAGACACACCAATGGATATCTCACGATAGCTTGGTGGACGATACTCCCTACCATTCTTTACTCGCCCCGGCTCAACAACTGCTTCATACGCCGTTTCATCCGCTTCAGTTGTTTCCCCCGGAGAAACAACAACTGGACCCTGATCTCGCGCCTAGCTGGATGTGGCCGCAAAACTCCGATACAGTTTTTGGCCTCCGGGGAGCCACCCTTAGCGAGACCCCCTACTCCCCAACATTGAACCAATCTAATCTCACGTACCCAGAAAGGGCGATCGACTCACCTGGGTTTCACAGCTCTCCATCCGAAAGCGATGTATCGCAACTTCCTCAAGGCTTTCCTCCCTCATATGTAGCTACTGGTAATGCGACCGTGTCCGAGAGTGTTTCTATGGTTAATCTCCCTGGACAAGCCGTGCAAGCCTCACCCGAAGGTCTTGCGTCGCCTCCTGTAGTCAGGCCTACACCTGTGTACCCTGTTACATATGTTCACTCTCAACATGCCCACGCGCCACCCTCGATTATTCTCTCCTAGACTACGACTTAACGGCTATGCGCATCGCTTCGGCCCAAGCATCCCCGACAAGTTTCGGTGTTTTACGGATTTCCACATCATGACTGTTTAGAACACTTATTGTAGCTTTAGCGCACTAGACTTGTACTATATTATCATTATCATTATTACTATGTAAGTACTTATCATTACATGGAAGCCATGCCGTGTGACCCATTTACAGCCGAGTACTGCATCCGCGTGGTACACTACAACCGTCTCGCTCCCTAGTGCGCCTTCACTAACCTTTCGTCGAGTGGGTGTGTCTTCCTCCAGTTCTTGGCATTTGCTTGCAGCGATGGAACCACGTAGAAGTGGAAGGCTTGCGTTAGCCTCGTTGAAGGTACAGTATTCGTTCATTGAAAGGTAGTGGCTCAACTTTGACGATGCGATCCCTTGATGTGCAACAGCCACCAAAGATCAAAAGGCAACACCTGCGAAAGGTGTGTGGCCTACATTTTCCGGCCATCCTTGTTCAACGCCTGGGATGATCATCCCAGTACTCCTGGTTACCGGATGTCCTGCGAGTGAAAGGCAGTGTACGTCATCACAGTAGCTCATAATGCTGATGTTTTCACCTACTCAACATGGCCATGCAGATAATACCCCGTATTTTTGGCCCAGTCCTCACCGTGACAATTTTCTCCGTGATTGTTGCGTTTGCACGGTCGCAGGGCCATGAGATCGAGCTCACAAATTCAGTAGTCCCTCTACTCTCGGTCGTGGTAAGCCGAAAGTCTCAAGCACCGTTGAGAGCTCTTTACAAGTCTAGTTCTGATATCTTGAAAGGTCGGCCTTATTCTCGTATTTAGGTGAGTCTAGTATTCTTCGCCCGCTAGTGACAGAGATTAAACGTGACTTATGCTAGAAATGGGTATGTCTAACAGTTGGAGGCGAGTTGACTGACAAATAAAGGACATTAACCCTCTATAGATCTTCGTATGATCGCTACTGGGAAGGCAGGAAGTGTTTTTCTACACTTACAGCCAATGTATGATATGTGCCATCATGCATTAAGTGACCTATTTACCATCTATCTCATGCTAACGTAGGTCCGGAATCTCTCTCGCAATATCTGGATCCAAGTTGCCCTTCCGCCCATCGAGAATGGCACGGTCAACACCCAAGCCAAAGTTTTTAATTCACAGCTCACTCACGCTGAGGTTAAACGTCACAAGATTGAAGCTTTACGGTATTGTCTTGGCTTTGTCTATGCAGTGAAGCACTACCTCCGTGGAGAAGATGGAGCAGATTACGGGGACCTGAACGGGGTTTTGCCCTCACATCTCTCTGCACACGGTGATCTTACGGATACTCCAAATCACGGTAATTCCTCTGCGCCCTCCTACGCAGCGATGCAAGCTTCTGCTTCGGACGCCAGTATCAGCGACAGGCATTCTGTGGATGCTACCAAGAGGGTTAAGCGGAAACGCAGCAAGAAAAACGCAGGCCCTCATACCCATACCCCTGGTTCCACTACACCTCTCCTCAGTCGTTCTCATCAGACCGTCGAGTTTCACCCATATGCTGATCATATATCGATGCCGTTTCCTCTGATGTTCGTATCTGAATAGACTTTCAGCCGTTCTCCATGCTTAGATCACGCATTTCCTTCTAGTATCGCCCATGAGATTACGAGCGCCATATTTAGGTTCAAACGGGAGGGCTTGTTGGATACAGTTGGCCCTGCAGGTAAGATCAGCAGTGCTCGACTCTACCTGCACGGTACCTAAGATTATTCCTGTGATCAAGGGGCGAATGCGATGGCTGGATTGTGAGCTATTCTCATCCGTTGATTTATTCGACACTAAAGGCACCTTGGCAGGGTTCAGTCGATGGTTGATCAGATGACGTGCATGGAACGAATCGCCAACACGCCTATACCCTCTCCCTGTTGGTTTCGTCGCACCTTTTCTTCCCCACGACTTCAGCTGACCGGTTGGCCACCCGTCGGTAGATGGAGTTCACCTTAAACAATGTGTGACGTTATACCTTTTCGCCCTGCCTCTCACTCTCATGAACGATTTGGGTTGGAGGACCATTCCGATCGTCACTGTGGTCGCCTTCACATTAATGGGAATCGAGGGGATCGCAGACGAAATCGAAATGCCCTTTGGTAAGCACACTCCAGAGATCAGCCTGCCCTTGTTAATGCCGTTGGACCGATAGGCTATGACCCGCATGATTTACCCCTTGGTAGGTGCACTTTCAGACGCGTAAGCTACCTTACTCAGCGTGGGCAGATACCTACTGTGATGACCTGAAAGAAGAGGTGGAGTAAGTGTCCAACAACAGTGTGAACTGCAGCCTCTTAGTTTGTGTGACACAGATTTATGATTGAAAAGCTATCGGAAGGTGGCCACGGCGCAAACGAGACAGACGATGGAGAGGGGGATGATTGACGCATGTGACACCTGATATCCACCAGGCAGATTTCATTGGTAAACTGGATTGCATTCCTTATCCACAAGACGATAGCATGGATTGAGAATGTCTAGCTAAACTCGGGTGTACAGAACTCTCCTGGACCATACGGCTGCGCACGACAAATGAGTAAATTGGGTCTTTGCCGACACACTGACAGACCTTGGATGTCAATGCAGTCAATCCAGCAGAGTTCTCACTGGTATGCCGTCCACTCTGCGGGCCAGGTTTGGGCTGTCCACCCTTTGCAAATGCATCAAGCACCCTCTTCGTGGTTGCTGGAGTGAGATCCTCCTAGGTATACTTGCCATCAGCACACGGTCTATCGTCCGCTCCTGTGACGTACATAAAAGTCGTCGTTGACAACCATCATGGGTGCATTGCTACAAGCACCCTGGCACTCGACTTCGATGACGGTAAACTTGCCATCTCGAGTTGTCGCCCCAGGCTTGATCCCGCCAAGATGAGAGCAGACAGTGTCAAGAATTTCCGTCGACCCGCGTAGCATACACGGGGTGGTGGTACAGACTTGAACGAAGTTCTTGCCAATGGGCTCACTAGACAGACGCTCAATGCGACGACTCGGAGGGCGACGGGCATGAAATCGGCGCACCGGTTGAACATGGTGTAGAAGGTGGCAACCTCATAGACGCGCATTGGTGGCATTTCAAGGAGCTTTGCGACGTAGTTCATGACGCTGATACTCGTCCATCCTTTGTTTTGTCGCTGGCCGAGGTCGAGAAGAGGAATGACAGCGGCCTTCTTGTACTGTGGGGGATACCGGGATATGATTTCTTCCGATCTTTTCAGGTTGTCCGGAGTGAATTCGAATGGTATCTAGGTGAGAGACGTGATGTGATTGTCTTGGAGATGCGAACGACGCACCTTGGGGTTGTTATACTCGGTGTCCCGATGCTGGTACGAAGCGTGAGCCAAGGATCACCGGTGACACGGAGTCGCCTACCACAAACAACGCGTCCGAGCGCCTGGGAAACGACGTAGAAATGCATCTCCGGGCTGCTCTCGGTCGCAAAGCAGCTGTACAGGTCGCGAGTCTGGTGGAGAACATGAGCACGTCTCTGGTTTTGAGGGATGCAGCAGTTGAGTATAGTGTTCCCACGTTTGCTTGTCTCAGGCTCTCGGACTTCTGCCCCTGCAGGTAACCGCACTCGAGTACTACCTAACTTACGTCCACCATTGAACGACGCCATTTCGAAGTCAATTGGTCGACTTTCAGAAGCACCCCTGCAGTAGCCCTTCGCAACTCGACCTCGTGTGTCCCACCGACTCCTGCCACCTGGATACCTCTCTCAAGCATATTGAACACCTGGCCGGCCCACTCGCCCGTGCCAATCAGTAATGCAGTGTGCTCTAGACCAAGCGAATGGCCACCGTCTAGCTCAAAACAGCCATCTAAAACGACGAGTGCTAGATTGAGGGCCGACGTCAGGACCGTTGCTTCCTTGCCTTCGTTGCCCGCTGGGAGGCTATCCTCGTTTGGATCCTCACCTATAGGCCTCGTGATCTGCTTGGATCCTAGGGTGACCGCAAGTTCCAGCGTGTTCGGCGCAATGAGGGACAGCCACTCCGGCGCGTTCTGGGACGCATGCACGAGAATTGCTACAGTGCTCAGAAATTGCGACAGGATGAGAGGGTTCAATACAAGGCCGGTCCCAGCGCCACGATATTGATAAAGGACATCGCGCTGCGCAGTGCGGTCCTCTCGCATCTGTTCGTCCCGGAGGAAGGCCCAGAACCGGTTGACAAGGGGCATAACGAACCACTCAGCAGCGACAGTCGTAAAAGGCATCGCATTCGATGGACGCTGCACGGAAGAAACTAAGCTCTTGTGATCTGCTGAAGCGACCTCATGGATCTTCGAGGACTGTCTGATCCGTAGTCGTCTCTCCCGAACAATCTGTGGAACCTTGTCAGCTGTTTCTTCTCGACTTCTGTCGGTAGCTGCCTTGGTGATGCTTTCAAGAAGGGGCTGTACGGCATTGTCGGGGCTCGTAGCTGAATATCTCTGATGTAGTCCAGGCGGCAACATTTTGCTCGGAAAGGCGGTTCGCTGGGTCGCAGGCAGTTGCGAGGGCTGGGAATGGGTGGGAAGTGCTGCTAATTCTCTGGCTCCAAGTGCTAGGGCGTTCAGCATCACTGAACGTTGATCAGAAGAGTACTGATTCTTGAAGAACTCCTCGACGATGCACCTGCGACTCCTCAGAGAGGGTCTGCGCGGAACAAGCAAGGGACGTACTGAGCAGAAATCTGGGGACAGCACGTGACCAGCGCGATCACGATGCGTTGCCTCTTGTTGTCGAAATCTTCGAGATCAAATTTGTTACTCAGAGAAACGAAACCCCAGAGAAGATTGGCAGCATTCTCTGCTGCAGATCAAGTGAGAACGCTTGCCTCATAGCGAGGCGGCGGGTTTTTTACCTAGTTCTGTCCCGTAATCACGCTTCCTGCGGATGAGATCCTCACCTGCATTGATGGCCATTTCAATTTTATCCGCCTCCAGGCTTTCCTCGGCGGATCCAACCCCACTGTTCCTGACGAGTTCCCCTAGCTGCGACAGATAAACAGGACGGGGTATCTTCTTTTGACCGACATAAAGTGTGGGGTCCTTCTCGATCTCCTGCAGCTCCGACGGCGTGGGCGACGGAGAGCGTGAGGACGACGACGAAGCATAACCAGTCAGAGAATCATCTGAGTCGTAGTCAAGAGCAACTTGCGCTGGCATGCCTGCGACGAATCTCTGACGAGCAGTCGTTATCGACCCTACCTCTGCAGTCTGATTACCCCCCAGTTCATTTTCCTCAGTAACAACATCTGGGTGCCAAGGCTCAAAGTCTATGTCTCGCTGGGAACAGAGTTGCCTGAGATGCCTGGCCCAAACCCTCCCGTTATCATCTCCCTCCCAGTCGTCAAAGTTCAGATTTTTGCCGGTCCTACTGGCCACCACCTCGGCAACCAACATACCACATCGGCGTATGCTGGCGTCGGAGTGACTGATGTATGCGCCAACTGCAGAAAGCAGAGAGGGAGACAGTGCGACTGATGTCACTTCACTCGAAGATGGCGGAAAATGCGCCACGACGAGAAGGAGCAACGTGGAGATGTCTGAGAACGCGTTTCCAAAATAGACTACGCATGGCACACATGAAGGCTTACATTGATGTCGAGAAAGTAGGGAATGTTTGATGTGCTCCGAAGCGCTCCACAGATCTATAACCCGGAAAAGAAGTGCCTCCTGTGCTATTTCGTGAAGAGTCAAACCGGATCACGAGGGTGGCGAAAAAAAATGCAGAAATCACCTTGTGAGGCCCGCGTACTACTCGCCAGCCAACACACGAAAACTCGAGCATGGTTTTCACTCCAATTCCGAGCCAAGATCACGGAGATCAAATCATTCCAGAGGTCATCATGTGGGTCGATGTCACCAATCACTCCGCGCAAGAGGGCTGCTTCCCGACGTACGATACCCCTGTCATGAACAGATGCACCCAACGTGGATTCCAGAGAAGTCAGCGATGAAAAAAGGGATGCAAGAATAGCTTGCTGTGTCAGAACAGAGGGCAATGACGCTATCGTGTGGTTCCAGAGTTGCTTGTAAGACCCGTCATCTACATCTTGGAGCCTACGTCGGACGTACGGCAACACAGAATGGAAGAAGGAGGGCTGCGCAGGGGATGGACGGACTGAGTTTGGGAATGCCCCGACGTGCACAAGCTTCGAAATAAGTCGAATTACGGGGGACATATCCGCTGCAGAGGGGACACGTAAGAATTCGGCAGCCAGGTGCTCGCTGGTAAAGTACTGGCCTGTCGGAACATGCCTGGACAAAGAAGATATGAGAAACTCGGTTCGTATACTTAGGTTGTTGAAATAGTCAGGAAAGTTGAGGTCAGATGGAATGTCCCGCCCCCTGAGGGCGTTAGC
This sequence comes from Boletellus deceptivus, assembly GCA_038090195.1. NCBI lineage: Eukaryota > Fungi > Basidiomycota > Agaricomycetes > Boletales > Boletaceae > Boletellus > Boletellus deceptivus. The sequence goes on from JBBPMG010000095.1 coordinate 45,916, forward strand.
TACCTTGGTGGGGACTGCAAAGATATTCCGAAGACAGTCGTCCCAGCTGATAGACCTCTTCGCTGGGTCGTGAGTTGTATACACCGCGTGGAACAGTCTGTCGATGGGGTATTCTTTGGCGAGTTTCAGCAAGAGATTTATGCTTCGTTGATGTAACGGGAGGGAGAGTATCGTCGAGTAGGCGGACAGCGCCACGTCGCCCGCAGGAGAGGAGGCATTCAGGAACGCATCTGGACAAAAGTACTGCACCGTCAGTGCAGAGTGGCCCTCCTCCTCCAGAATCGCTTCCCACGTCGGTAATATCGACTCCAGCAAAGCACGTTGGATCTGAGGAAACACTTTGGCGATGTCAACGGTCGCATTTTCGCTGGGCAACGAACAGAATCTTCTGAACTGTGGAGGCAGCAAGTTCACTCTGGCAAGAGGCAAACACAGGAGTGGGAGCAACGTCTGCAATTCGGTGATTCGGGACTGAAGCTGCGAGAGAACCTCCTGCAAGATTGCCGACGTCTGCCCAGGGCGAACTTGGGTGGAGGACATGGTCAAGGCGCAGGTCCTTATCTCCCTCGGCGACGTGCAAGCCTGGGTTGAGCAGGAGATACATACAGGTACAAACTCGCCGTACAGCAATCTAGTGGGATTTTGTTCCGACTACCTTGAACGCCCCATTGGTCATCACTCGGGCGATCTCCCCCGTCCGTACCCAGTCCTGGTCCCCAGTCTCCGGGCCATTTACACCCCCGGACAAGAGTGTCCCAACTGGCGGTCCACGGATGAGGAGTTCCCCCTGGGGGTCATTGCCCTTTTCAACCGCCGCATCGTCCACACTGGTGAGTTTGACCTCAATGTTCACGCTCGGAGCGCCGACGTGGGCATGTTCGCCTTCTGCCAGAGGAAGAGATTGAAGATCAAAAGCATGCGTGGCAAACACGGGACCGCTTGTCGATGTATGGATGTGAGCGTTGATGAGTGGGATCGAGAGCGCAATGCGCGCAGGCGTTAGTGATTTACTCGATAACGGGCCTTGAAGCAAGCGTCAGCCGCAGTGTTGACAGGTTGGACGGAGGGACACTACCTCCGCTGACGACGACAGCCTTTAAGGTGCTCGCCATACGTCCCTCGACGTACTCGCGTGCGCCGTCGAATACTGCACGGTCCCACAAACTCTCTTTGCTCAGAAAGCCCTCAGCCAACGCGGCCACTTTGTGCCTCCACAAAACAGGGTAAAAAAATGACGACTGCTTCGCACGAGAAAGCACCCTGGACGACAGATCCTGCAAGTGGTCGGGATGAGCAAACAGAACTGTGGGTGACGGTATGGGAAGCTTTGACGCAGAAAGTATGTCGTCGACGTTGCGGTTGGACTTGATATTAGGACTGTGATATATGCGGGTGGAGTCGCATGTTGCAAAACATGCGCACTCGTACAATGCGGTGTATGCGACTGCTCGCCCGAATGGCGTGCTCAGAGAGTGTGCAGAGACGACGGTGTCGAGGGTTGACAGTGCTATGGAGGGTGGAAACAATGCTCTGATGGCCGTGACGCCAGACGTGAAGTTAGCGTGTGTGAAACGGACCCCTTGCAAATCTCCGGAAGACGTTTCGAAGAAAGCGAGGGTAAACGGATCGTTGGGACCTGAGAAGAAGTCTGTGGGCTGCATAGTTGTGTCAGCGAGACAACTTACCGACAGAAGGCGGGGCAGCTGCGCTGGCCACCCGGGCACCGTCGGCCTCGACTTGGGCCCAGCTGAAAATCTGGAAGTCACTCGGCGCCTTTGGTGGAGCATCACCTTGTCCTACTGCGATGATTTTGGGGACAAGGCCATAGACGGCTTCGGGGAGGTGGGGCAAGAAGTCGGCAGCAACGATGATGGCAGAGAGGGGGTGGACCTCCAAAACACGCGAAAGAAGGTCGTGCGAACTCAAGGTAACAGAGAGTATGGAATGCTTCGCGAGCGCAAGGTCGGCGATGATGAACTCTGAGCGTGATCATGTCAGGAGACGAGGATGGGAATGGAAGCAAACAGACCGAGGCCGTCGTTCAAGAGTAGGAGGACGCTGGACTTTGCGGGGAGAATCTGGGTAATGCCGGCACCAAAGGCGGTGATGCGCTCGTTGAGCCTAGCGTTGGTGATCTGCACGGACGGGTAGGTGAACGCCCCAGGCATGCGGGATTGCCACTGACTTTGGTGGACCAAAGGGTCCTTGGGGACTCGAATTGGGACTTGACAAAGCCGCTGACGAGGTCTACGTCCTTGTCAGGCCGGACAGGAAACTGCGGAGGGAGATGAACGACGGTGGCCAAGAGAAACAGACACGGGGGACGCACCCTGCCCATGAGGCCGGTGCCATAGTTTCTGTAGACGGCACTCTCGGTGGGATGGCGTACGCGGCCGACGTCGCTCTGGCGCCCGAGAAGGATGGGATGGACGAGCGGCTGTGGCCTGTAGAGGTTCTGGAGGAGAAAGACGGAGACACCGACGAAGCCGAGGAGCACCGTGAGGTCGTCGGTGACGAGGTAGTCAGAGAGCGACATGGCCGCGTGGAGAGCCGACCGGGTTGGGCGAGATGAATAAATGCGGTCGTTGCCGTGGGTATGTCGTGATTGGATGTCATCGCTGATGACGTGGACGCGCGCCCCGTCGACGCCACGCTTGCTCGCTGCCCGGTGGTCCGTGCACGACTCACGTTGGCTATGCGACTACAGAATCCGCGTGCCCGCCCGCGGGTGCGAATCACGCAGAAAAGGCCCGGCTGGCCCCTGAAAGAGGCGTTGGCAGGCCATCCGCGAAGCGCCCCTGCAGAAATGTGTTTCCATCCCGACGCCGGGTTCTGCGCGGGCACGGTCTCCGTCGCGCTGAGGGAGGGCAGCCCGCCGCATTTGGGGTGTCGATAAGCCTGGGGTGATCGGGGAGGTGGGTTGGATTACGTGATGCAATTACGCGACATACGTACGCAGCAACTGTTTTTGAATTTTTGATGGGTTCATGTAATTTTGGCTGTCACGTCGTCGCGCCGCCCTTTGTCTTTCACCATCACCATCCCCGTCTACGCTTACTGCTTATAATCCCTCTAGGAGCCTTATATCCCCTACCTTCGTTGGTCGGCCCACTCCCCGCGCGCCAATTCTAATGACAAGCCTGTCCCCTTGACTCATATCTCATGCATCTCCACATCCACCACCCATCGCACTCCCCCTCCCCCTCCCACCACGGCTATGGCACCCGCATCCGGAAGAATTCCGTCCTCAAGCCCAGCGCACGTTTGAGGCAGTGTCCTCCTTCCCCACACCCCCCGCGCAGGATCAAGCCCTTCCCTAGCCCCCCCGCGCACCATCCCGTTTCTGCCACACCGGATCCCGGCTTCCCCCCCTTCCCCATCCCCGGCGTCATGCTCCATCCCGAAGATGCTTCCAACAAGGTTTTCCACGCAATCGGTCGGTCCTTTCTCTCTGTCGTACGTTCTCGTCCCCCGCCTCGTCAACTGCCCACTCATGGCCCTTTACACGTGCTCTCTCCCACGCGGATGCCCTATAGGAAAATCGCGCGATGACGATCAAGGATCTCGCGGAGATGACCCTCAAATATGGTCTCATGTGCCAAAAGTGCGTGCCCCCTCCACCTTGCACCAATCCATGCTCCATGGCCCCCGCCGTTTGCTTACGTCTCTTTCGTTCATGTCCCTCATCGGTGCTCCCGCCTCCGCAGTGTTTCCGCAGCGTCCCAAGCTATAACCACCTACATTCGGAATCACATGGCGCGATGTGAAGCTCAGCAGGACCATCCGCTCCTCCTCCGTCATGTCCTGTCTGGAACACCTGCAGATGACGATCTTGTATCCGCACTGTACAGCAGGATCGGTGGGGCAACCAACGCGCCCAAGTTCCACCCAAAGGACCTGGCGCTTAGCGACAGGACTATCGCACAAAGCATACCGGATGGAGCGCGGTTGACCAACTTCCGCCGAGGCACGATGGTCTGGTACCTTTCCAAGGCAGCGGGGGTCTCGTGTCCCTTCGCACGTGCTGGAATTCGTCTCTCCGAGTATGGCAAGGAAGGGAGGAAAGTGGTGGATAGACACGCTGAATCACAATTAGAGCAGACGAAACATGCCGAATGTGACGAGGCTCAGTGTGGTGAAAAGAGAAAGAGGCTGAGGAGAGGCTGTCGACATGACTCTGACGCGCCTCGGAAAAGTCCAGACGCTGGGCGAGACAGTCCTGCCACTGATAGCGGATACGGCGAGTTAGGTGGTGATTCTAGCGACGAGGAGCGGCCTCCCAAGATGAAGCTCACGCTCCGACTTCGGCCGTCCTTGCTATGCACGCCAACCCCGACCGCCACAGAGGTTATTGACCTTTCAAACGACACAACTAGTACTTCGTCTGAAGATGACGCTGGTACTGATGACCATGGTGACGTCGCTATGGGTCCGGACGCCCCCGAAGTGCCGTGGAGTCTCCCACCTTATCCGCGCCGGACCATCTCCGTGCCACGCTACGCACCAACCTGCGGCGAGCGGCCTCATTCCCCACTCTTCTTGGCTCAGCGCTATGCAATGACAGACGAGAGAAGGCGTTCCTCGTCCGTTCCTTGCAGCGCTTCCCCACCTCCTGACTCGGACCATGATGATTTTGACCTCGATCTTGACTCGGACATCGATTGGGATTCCTCTTCCTTCTCTCTTCCTTCGCCGGTACCGGTCCTTCAAGTGAGGGTCGAGACTGCGGACGACCTCCATCCGTTCAAGCCCAAGCATGCAGATATCCGTGATGTGCTAGATGCATGGGAAGACCTAGACTGCGCACCGACGTCTACCGTCTCATCAGCCACCATCAAGCTACCACCTACGGATGACCCACTGGAGCTTTGGGAATGGGAATTCGAGGGTGGTTGGACTGGTACTGCGGAAGACCACCAGTGTTTGCCCGTCCTGAAGGTGGAACCGGATGAGAACGAATGTCTTACCTCTTTTCGAACGCTCGCTCCGGGGTTTCCGGTCTCTCCGCATTCCCCGCTCACGCCGTCATCTCATCATTCATCATGCTCGCCCCAATCTGAATCGGGTGTAGGTTCTCTGGCTTTTCAGTCTCCCCTTCCATCTACCGGATTATCCTCGTCTGCTCCTTCGTCGCAGGTCGGAAGTGACAGTGGGAGCCGCGCACTGGCCTGGCAAGACGCTGAGCTGCTTGGTCCGGATAGTGTGCATCCACATGAATTTGAAGACGAATGGGCCAGTAAGGCGAGAATACATGTGAGCAGTCACTTGCCCCCTCAAGACGCTTCAGACGAAGCCGTCTCTCCTTTGCCATCACGTGAACCTGCACAAGACAAGCCAGATGGCGTGCGTGGGGCAGTGGAAGGGACAGAACTGTGTAGCGAACTAGCACTTTACTCATCGCACTCCTTATCTGGCATTGTGGTCCCAGGCGCAGTGGTGGTCCGCACGTGTCGTCCGTGCACTCCTGACATTTGTGCAACTCAAACTGAAGGTGTGCAGCGACATTCCTGGGTATCGCGTTGGAAACGCTGACTCTTGTTTTCCCTAGGCATTTCTGTATACCAGACTATGCTCGGTTCGACTCTTCTTTTGAGACGTATTGACACAGATTTTGTGAATCTCAGTACGATTCTTACCCACCTCTCTCTGTCCCCTCCATCACCCCTCCCGAATGCCTGTGTTGACGTGTCTCATCGTTGCATGTCCATCAACGGAATATGGGCCCCTCTCAGTGTCGCTCGCGTGTATTCCCATGCTTTACCAAAGGGGATCGAAAGCGTTTTTCTCTCGGACGACCTCGTCATGCGCTTTCCCACGGCGCTACAGGACTTCTACCGGAAGAGTACATCAGGGAGGTTACTGAATCAATTTGGGCCGAGTTTCAGTGCCTTGCTCTGTTCGCCCAGCGCTAATCATCCACTGGATATGTCCCAGCGAGACCACGGAAAGTTGGCGAGGGAAGATGTCTGGGAAGTCTCCGTTGAAGCTGGGCTTGAAGAACCCTGGTTGGCTATCCCGCCTTGCGTGAACCGTGCGTTGGCCGCTCTGCACCCGCCGACGTCGAGCCAAGCTGCATGGTCACCCGAGGTGCCACTGAGTCCGACGGAGCAAGAGATGTTTCGTGCGCTGTGCGTCCACCCTGACTGTGACACGGAGGAAAGCGATGGAGGGAAAGCAGAGGTGATACCGAAACGCGGTTCGCCCAGAGAGGGACCTCTGCGGCGGTCGAGGAGGGTTGCCGATGCGGTTGCCGCACGGGCTCGTGTCGCGTCGCCGAGGAGCAAGGGCCCGCGACATTCTTGAAGGACGGTTGTATACCTTGAGAGTAGTCCTAGTATGACGCCGAGTCGTATGTATGGTACATGTTTTGTGCGCTCAGGGAGGTAGGACGGCCAAGCCCCCACGGCGGAGTATGAAAAGGACGGATGGGATTTCTTGTTCCCAGCGCGCGGTCGCAAGTTTCTGCCGTCCGTGTTTCTGTGGTCCGAGTACGCCAGCCCTTTGAAAGTACTCGTTTCTGTCCCACATCCCTTGCTTTTACTCCGTTTTACTTCAGTCCCGCCCGGGCGCAGGCTAATTCCCCGACACGTCTTTACCACGACTTTCTGAAACCCATCCTCCGCTAGGGTCTGCGTTATTCACTCTCTCCACGAAAAAAAAGCGCTCTGGCGTCCGTTAATTCGTCATCCACAACCCAACGGTAATCTCTAATTGCACAAGCCCTATAATGTCTTTATCTGCCTCCGACAACAATGGCTCCTATTCAAGAGTTTCCTCGGGCAAAACCCCACCCCCGGCTCCTTCTGCGGCCTTTGCAAAGAGGTCGGTGCCTTTCCTTTCCTCCCCCATCCTCGTTCACCATGCCGCCTCAGGGCGCGGGAGATCCAAGCCGAAGAACGCCTGGCAAGATACAGGCCGCCTGCGCTGCGCGCCCTTGCGCCTTCTGGGTCTCCACCAAACGATCTAATTTCCATTGTTCCTTCCCAGGCTGACAGTGACGTCGCCCCCCCATCCGCCTACCCTGCCGGTTTTAGGAGAGCCAGGGCCGGCACTCTCCCTTCCGACGTTCATCTTGCTGCCCAGAGATTTGCTGCTGCTTCCAATACCCTGAGCAACACGACTCCTTCCACCGAGTCCTTTGCCGAGCAAATGCAGCAGCGACAAAATGCCAACACCCCTCCTAGCCTTGTCGTACCTCCCCGTCCCGGCCTTCGTCATTCGGCCACCTCTGTTGCCCCTGCCACCACGGCAGCCGCACCCGTTGGTGTTGTCGAGCGTAACAGTCGCCTCAGGTCTGGTTCACTGACTTTACCCTCCTCTGGCTTGAATAACCCGTTTGGACCCTCTATTTTCTCGTCTTGGTTATCGTCCACAAATGGCCCTGGTTCATCGTTTCCTGTTCTTGACGAGTTGCGCTCCGTGACCTCGGCAGATTCCGCTGATGACTTTGATGTCCACACTCTTGATTACCTTGGTTTGGATGACAGTCACCGTCCACCACCGGCAGCCACAATTTCCGAGTTACGTACACAGGCCCAGGCGGCAATTGCGGGAAACTTGGCTAACCCACCTCGCCTGCGCGCGAGCACAGTATCTAACCCGTATCGCACACGTTCGTCCGGCCCAGCCTCCTTGTTGGCCACCCCAAGTGGTGAAGACGACGAAGAATTCTTCGATAATTACGAAGCTCAACAGTTGTACGAACGCCAGCGTCTCAGTTCATATGATGGGCCCATTTCCGATGCAAGCCTTTTGCATTCGTCCTATGTCGCCAAAGGGTTCAAGCAGACGGATCACCTTTCTCCAGGCAGTGCACTGACCTCACGGCCGCGTGCCATATCCGTCGGGACGCTCGATGATCCCATCCGTTCTATTCAACGCCGCATCACGACCAGCGAAGCACAGACCCCATACTTGAATGACCTTACTTCCGCTGCAGGCAGCCTCACCGGTCTTGCCAGCCCTGCCAGTATTCTCAAGTCGGATGCCAAGCTGGCACCCCGCAATACATCCTCCCCTACTGTTCATTTCCCCAATGGTGAGGGTAACCGCGCATCCGCTTACCTCGTTGCCCCAAACTCTCAAGGGAGGGCCGTCTCGCCGAAATCTGAGGCCAACAATAACTCTCAGATCCAGACCCCAACCCGATCACTCTGGATTGGCAACCTTGATAGTGCTGTGACCAGCGAACAGCTCATCCATGTATTTGCTCCATACGGTGCCATTGAGAGTTTGAGGTTGTTGCCTGAGAAGGTTGGTTCAAGTTGGCCTCTTGAGAAGGGTGCTCACCACCTGGTTTAGGAATGTGGCTTTGTCAATTTCGTTGACCAAGCGGATGCTATCCGTGCAAAAGAAGATGTTTTGAATCGTCTTGGAGGCAATATTGGCATGCCCAACGGGCAAACGGTGCGAATTGGGTTCGGAAAAGCCGACAGTGCTCCGGTTGCACCTGCGAAGGGTACTACTATCACAAATTCTGGTGCGACCTCTCCCAACAGCATGGGTAAGAGCGCAAGTCCCGGCCTGGGAGGTTTGGATGCTCAGCTGCAGTCCACTCCTACTCGTGCGTTGTGGATCGGCTCCATCCCCAGTACTACGACACCCGCTACGATTCTGAATGTCTTTAGTCCCTATGGACCTATCGAGTCTGCCCGCGTGCTGACACACAAGAATTGTGGATTTAGTCAGTCATCTTTCCTGTGGAACGCCACGTATCTCATTGACGCTGCTTAGTCAACTTTGAACGACTTGACGATGCCGTACGCGCGAGGAAGGCACTGAACGGTCGCGATGTGTTGGGTAGCGATGTTGGTGCCATTCGCATCGGTTTCGCCAAAGTGCCTGTCAAGAATGGTCAAGAAGGTAACGGTGCACAAGATGACAGCCCCAGCGTCGCAGTGCAAGGTATCGGTGATCTTAGTGTCGGTGCAACTATCCATGCTTTGCGGAGCGTCAAAGGTGCTTCAACGATCCCCGCTGATCAACAAGTCCTTGGAGGAACGGTTGAGAACTATCGTTCAAACTTGCTTCTCAGCATGATTGGTTCGGGTATGCACAACATAGCATACGTTTCTGATGGGCTTTCTAAGCCCGCTGGCTGGACCCCCTCCGTGACGGAACAACAAATGATCATGCGAGAACTCGCCAAGGGGAGTACTGATGCAGAGACGGATATCCAGGCTCTTTCTGGTCAGTCACTTGGGCACTGTACAACTTTCTTCCTTACCTTTGATCAGAATTCCGGCCTCCTACGATGTACTACACTACGATACCACTCGTCTCTGAGAGGCCGAACAACAGGCGGTGGGATGCTTCCAAACTTCGTGAGCTCCGCAAACGACTCGATTCCGGCACAATGTCTGTCGAAGAAACCGATCAGGTCGCGGGTGACTTCCTTGACGGAGAGATTGTTGACTTGGCCTCTGACTGGCTCGGCAACACGGTTGGTATTCATCAATGTCAGATGTTTTCATCCATTTTTTCTAAATAATGCACACAGGTTGTTCAAAAGTTGTTCGAAAAGTGCTCTCCGAGCCCAAGGTTTGCAATGCTGGAACGAATTTCACCTCACTTGGCCATGATCGGGATTCACAAGAATGGGACGTGGGCCGCACAGAAGATCATTGAATGCGTACAGGCACCCGAGGAAATTGCTCTTATTGTGCAAAACTTGAGAGCTTATGCGCCTCCTCTGCTGCTTGACCAGTTTGGGAATTATGTGGTGCAGTACGTCGCCTGTTAGTGTTCCGTCTCCTCCACCCTGATCAGTCTATTAGATGCTGTTTGCGTTTTGGTGCTCCTGCAAACGACTTCATCTTCGATGCGATGGTCGATCGCATGTGGGAGATTGCCCAGGGCCGCTTTGGAGCAAGGAGCATGAGAGCATGTCTTGAGAGCGCTCACATCAGCATCAGTCAGCAACGACGCATCGCTACTGCCGTGATTCTCAACTCGATCCCCCTTGCCACCAATCCTAACGGTGCCTTGTTGTTGACCTGGTTGCTGGACACGTCCTCGTTCCCCTCACGATACAGTTTACTCGCACCACGGTTTACTCCTCACCTCTCTCATCTATGCACACACAAACTAGCCTCACTCACAGTCCTTCGAATCGTCAACCAAAAAATCGAGCCCGTCGCGTCGCGTCAAATCGTGCAGGCATTGTTCTCCTCGGCTGGGGACCACGTGCTGACAGATGTGTTGGGAGACCAAGTCAACGGGGTTGCCGTGGTACACAAAATATTGACGAGTCCTTTCCTCGACGCTGCGGACAAACCAAACTTTATCGAAGCAACGAAACGCGTGTTGATCGAGTTGAAGGTGATCGCTACCCAGGCATACCGTCGCCTCATTGAGGAGGTTGGCCTGCCCATTCCCAATTATCAACCAACGTACACTAGTAACGGTCCTCCCGGTAAAAAAGGGCAACCTCACAATTCCTTTGGCGTCCCCGGTCTCCCTTCCGGATATCCATCCAACGACCAGGGCTTGGCCTCCATGATGGCTGCGCTGCAGATGGGTGGCCAAAATCCCCAGTCTGGCCCACCTCAGTTGCACATCGATCCGTCGTTTGGTCAAAGCAACACGTCTGCCCGTCCTCGCAATTCAAACCCGCCGTCGGCATTCTCTCCGACCTCAGACCCGTTCAATCCGTTTGCTCTACGTTCGCCAGAGATTAGTAGTTCTCGCGCAACAATCCGTCGTAACGGGACTCTGCCTGCTGCAACGCCCATACCTCAGGCCCCTGTCCCTGCGATTCCGTTTGCCCCCCAGACCGCCGGCGTTGCACAGCCTGGCGTTCTTGGGATGGGACAGGCCGCATACAGTGGCCAGACTGTCCCGCAGGTGTATGCGCCGTATGCCATGTACCAAGTATACCAGCAGACGCCGCCGACCAATATGGGTGCCTTCAATTGAACATGTTATCCTGCGACGAAATCAGTCCACGACACTGCTCCGTACATCGAATGAAGTTATTTGTTCTGTTGTCTATCTATGCTCCTTTTGCCCACCATGGTCCAGACCGTTGCCAAACGCTCACTTTCATTCCCTTCATTGATACCCCCTCGTTGATGATGTCTGACGCTCTTTTTGGCATAGACTCTTGACCAGTGCTGGAATGTCGCTATCCTCATTTCTCTATTCTTCACTCTAGGTCGATTTTGCGATCGTGTATAAGTACATGGCAGATGGCTGTAGTCGAAAAACATGGCCGTAAAATATAGACAATAAAGTGCTCTCAGACCTTGTGTGTGTGTGCGCCATCCACTATGGGGAGTGCCTCTTCCAAGGCAGCCCGCAAACTGTCGAGAGAACAGCCCTCCTGGGCAGGTTCGCGCGTCCAACCTCGCATTGCCACCACCAAGCACGCAGACCGACGGCCTCAGACGTCGCCGTTGGCTTCTGAGAGGAAAGATGGAGGTGAGCGTCGCCGCAGCGCGTTCAGTTGACATTGAACGCCTTGTCTGGGACAGCAATCGAGAGGGACGCCAAGGACCCGCACTTTATGGAAAAACTGAGCCAACTAGGCCAGGTGTCCGTCGACGACCGTCACCACCACGCGCAGACGGTCCGAGCTGTAAGCTCGTTTCGTTTCCGTCTGCAAGACCCGCTCGAAAGACATGCATGCACACACAGGCGAGCGAGGTACAAACCCGCATGTATCGTTCCCGAATACGGTCAGAGGCGGAGGCCTCGAGCCCGTCCGAGTCGGCGCCGAACAACCGTCTGCTGGCGTCGTCGCTGACGGAGCTGCTCGAGGGGAGAAAGTCTGCCACGAGCGGCGTGGAGCTGGAGACGCTCGCGAAACGACACCGCATCGACCCCGCGACGCTGGGGCGTTTAGGCCGGGTCGTGAACACGCCGAGCGTCGACGAGAGCACGGTCGTCCGGACGACGGACGAACATGGGGACGAGTCTCTGACGATGATGGCAAGTCTGGTCTCCCGCACACATTTTCTTACCCGGACTCAATGGCACGCGGTCAGGCACGATGGGTCGATCCTGTGCTCTCCCGAGCATGATAGCAATTCGAATGACTGAGAGGTGTTACAGTGCAAAGACGGTCATGCATTGGGAACGGCGGGACTAAAAATACACACGCAGAGCACTGTTTTGCAGTGACTCGGTCGGACAGTATGGGCACTTGACACGTCTGTAAACGCCCCGCGCTCATGTCGGAAGATGGGATCGAGACGAAACGGGACACGAACCCATTGACTTTGCTGAGTTTCTGTAAACTGTCTCTCGTGACGACATGTCCGCAGGTCATCATCATCGGAGGGTTCTGTTCCGTGGACTGATCTTTGGAGACGGGACATGCGAATATCGAGTGATACCGGTTCTCTGGCGGAAGGGGTATCTCGATCTAATGGAACCATCAGCGGTACGAAGAGGCCGCATGCTGGGGTGGCCAACGCACGGGAAGCTCGTCGCTTTGGCTCCACTCGCTCTTCTTTTCCTTCATCACGTTCCGCGCCTTTTCGATCCGAGCTAGCGCGCTTCCGCCCCCGATGTCGCCTATGACTCGGAGAGGGACCTGTCGGCTCATTCCCAGACTTGCGCAGTACTCTTTCGCGAACAGCGGTTCGAGGTCCGTGTGAAGCGAGGGCGAGGTAAGATCTGCGTATGGGGAGCGCTCCAGCTTCTGCTTGGGAAGGTAAACGAGAGAGGCCATGAGACGTTTGAACTCGGGCGCGTGTTCGGGGTAGAAGCCCCGCAAAGCCGCGTTTGCGTACGATATTGCTGGCACCGGATTGGACGGGTCAGAGGAGAGGAGCAGCCGGACGTATTGCGAACGGTGGAGGTAGAACTCGAGCGGAGAGGACCGCAAGCGAAGGAACGAGCGGTTCTTCCTCGACCACCTGACGGCACTCTTTAGCACGTAGCCTGCCTCACACAAGGTGCTTACTCGAGCGCAGGACCGACGTCCTGTCTTCGGAGCGCGGTGATGATGCGATGGAGCTCCACAAACTGGTCGCGCAGCCCGGAGGCGATGTCGACGCCGGACTCCTGGGCGGTGCATGTGAGCGGGTGCGCGGGCAGGAGGGCGCGGGGGACGGACCTCGATAAAAGTCTCCGCGGTGGAGAACTGGCCGGTGCGGAGGAGGTGCAGGGCGACGGTCCGGTCGAGCGCCTCCTTGGCGGCATGGGATGTAAAGAGGGGGTCGTACGCGGGCAGGGGCTGCGTGAATTTCTGGGGAAGAGGCGGTATGTGCATCGCCCCGTGCGGGCAGAGGGAAGGAGAGCCAGACCTTGTCCAACGCCTTGCCGAGCCTCGCAATCGTGTTGTAAATCTCCTTTTGCTTCTCGTCGACCTCCTTCCTCTTGGAGTCCACCGTCTGCGACAGCAGCGCGAACGTGTCCTGGGTGACGGTGCCGGCCGCGATCCTGCTCTTGACTTCGTACAGCGACTGGAGCAGGGC